>JAHZMW010000238.1:0-45990 GCA_027743745.1 Alloscopus bannaensis
CGCCCTTTTATTCCAAATTTGAAAAACCATGTATTCCAGGAGGAGTAGTACGTAATACACGAAGAGTGCGTATAATAGTATTGTGTGATGCAACCAGAAGAGAAAAGAGTTTTGAGCATTTCTACGTGATATAGGAGTGAATGATGAGTCCTCACAATTTGCACAAGAGTGACTCAATGGAACGGAGAAGAAAACATGTGAAAAACGCAGTTTAAAAATGCGTTTCTCACAATTCACAGAAGCCGAGAGACATACATGAAATATGATTAAGCTTTTAAAAAGATCCTTTTAGACGGTTGATGCTCGGCTGTCAAGAAAAGTCAAATATAGATTGTAAATTGATTCTTGCAATAGTAAAGCCTTGTTTGTATCATCATCACCATCTCTGAGTGGTGTATATCAAGTGCATTTTTTGTTCTTAGCCTGACCAGTGAATGAATCACGTATGCTCTGAAATATATGGGTTTGCGGTGCTGTGGTGGTGGCAACTTTGTTTTCAAGGGACGGCTGAGTAATGCTCGTGTGTCACCCACGCTAAACACACAAGTGCCTCATCATCATCATTTAAAATGTGTTGCGTCTCCAATTTTCCCAGACATATGGTAACCTGTGACGGTGTAGTGAGGAGGCATTTTCTCTCTTGGTGCTTTGTCCGTTCACAAAAGAGAGTGTATGTCAAGCACAACAACGGAGTTGCAAGAACACAATGATCTCAGCACTTGTCGCACGCATGCCAATTGTCAATTTTGCAAAACCAAACAATAATCCTCGTAGCGCACAGATAAATCGTGGTCTTTTAACCAGAATGTCGGTAATCGCGAGTATTGGGAAATAAACACACTCCTCCGACTAATTGACTGAACATGTTATGAGTTTGATGACGATGATGAGTGAAACAAGTTGTACGTGTTGTTGCAATCTATAATCGTTTTCACTAACAGACTGACCCTACCTCCATGCCTGCGTATTTTCTGAAGAAAAGCCTCCTTGTTTTTTTACCAATTGTGAGCACTTGTCTTTTTCAAATTGGTCCGATGACAATTGTTGTGAATATCATTATGAAACCGGGCGATTCGAGAGATTTATGCAGACATACATAAATCATGATTATTATGATGTCTGTTAGACTTGGCCACATACCATTTTGATTGCTTACTAATAACAATAAATAAATTTGTATCATTATGATGTTCACATGTGTGTTCTCACATTCTCAGTCTAGGGTAACTAGCCATTTGCACGGAAAGTTTTTCATCCAATGTTTTCTCTGGTGACAAGGCAGAAAAAAATGGCAAATGTTTGCCATGTAAGAGCTCATATATCAACTGCATTGTCCACCATAAAGATACCGACTTTTGCGGACTTTTACAAAAATGTATCTACAAATGTGTCAATGTAGTATTGAAAGTGCAAGTAGTGTTTGGACGAGAGAGAAAAAAATGTTTGTTGACTTGCATTAGTACATATTATGTGAGGTACAGGTGTTTCTGAGTAGAGTCCAATCTAACTCAAAAAGGATTCAATGATTTTACAGCATTTGACACACAAAGTGCTAGGAGAAGAAGGTACAAGAAAACGTTCCTGTAATATGATGTGCAAGCAGACAGAGAGAGAGAGGCATCATAGTCGTGAAAATTATGAAGGAGAGAGACAAGTCCTTTTTCTCAGGTCCCTATATGTACGTTATGCAGTATTATTATATAGCATTAACGATGATAATATGAAGATGATTTTTTTCTTGATTGTGCATCTTGCACTATTGCACAGACACACAGGTAATGTATGTTATTCGTTGGTTTTTTGTTAGTTGTGCATTGCAGGGAATTCCCTTATTACGAAGCATACATAGTAGCATCAAAGTAGTCATCAGCGTTGTGGCCGGCGTCAGAAGTTTGAAATATGCATACCACGCACTGTCAAATTGAATGTATAATACAGTACTTATAGCTGACAATATAGAGAGCTCGCTGTAATTCATCTATGCAGAGCAACGTCGACAACGTGGCCAACATGATTTCGGCGAGTCGGCAACGTATAAGATGATACTCCTTCTTTGAAAGTTTGCCACACTCGCTGCAGCACTTTAAGGGACACTTTAAGATTTTTTCTTGAAGAAAAATTAGTATGGTCATACTCCGCCCGATCTGATTTTTTCCATTACCTCACAGAAGGTATATAAAGGACCTGAGCATTGGAGAGAATTGACCAGTATCAAGTTTTGTTCAGTAAGCTTAAGTAGGTAGCTCAAACCTCATTTTTTGGAAATTTTTTGGTATTTTTAGATTTAGACAAAGTGAAACGATTTGGTTGAGAGTGTGACTAAAACATTTTCTTCTCCATTAGATCGGAATCTGGGAGTTCTCCAGAGAACTGGAAAGAGTTGTTGTTCATTAGTGACACGGGAGGAAATTGTCCGGGATAGAATTTTGTGATTGGACCCGGGGAACGAGAGGATTTTTGAGCCATGAAAACGTTTTTGGTAAGTGACTGACAATAATAACTTCTAATATTTGGGAGCATCAACTAGTGAACAAGTTGATCAAAGTTCAGAAATAAAAATTATAAAAAATATTCATTCGTTTATAAGTTTCGGGAGCGTCATCATGACGTAAGTTGTAGTTCTCACTTTCAACCAAAGGAAAATATTACGTGATTTTATGCGTGTCTAAGAAGTAGCTTCTTCCTTCCACTTCTTTTTTTACCTCACACATTTCATTTTTCGAATTTCTGACACTTTTCATACCAAATATTATTCTCACACTGTGCACGGTTGAGAAAACATGACAAAAATAGATGTAATAATAAATGATGAATAATGATGAGTAGGTACATTCTTTTGGTTTTCGAGAGAGACGTGCAAAGTGAAGATGAGAGAGCTCACAAAGCTTGAACAGTGCATTAGTATGATGGGAAAGGAAATGGTGGCTTGAGCTCATCATCTTCCGACTACTAGTATAAAGGGAGAGAAGCTTCTCTGAAATTAGCACCTTATAATGTTTTAGAAAATTGCGTCCGTGTGCATCTTGAATCAATTTTCATTTTCATTCTGTCTTTTGGCGAAACTCTTTCAGACACATTTGGCCGTTCATTATGTACGCCTTTTTCCTTTTCTCCTTCAATGAAGAAATTTTCAAAGACTTTGTCTGTTGAAGGCTAAACACAAATACGAATTTGTACCAGCATCAATGTTGAGGTGACAAAAAGGGAGGAAAAGTGGGCGAGATTCTTCGTGTTGACATGCTTCCTTCCAGATCTCGTCACATGAAAGACTTACATAAATGACTCCTCTGTAGCTTCGTTAATAAGCGTGCAAATCCAAAGGAAATTTTATTATCATGGTAAATCGTCGTATCGACCATGATTACCCTTCCTCAACGTGCACCAAATCCGTGTATTATCGTGAGTTTATAAAGTGTTTATATGCAGACCCTTAGGGTTTTCTATCCATTATTCATGCTGCGCATCAGGTGACAATAGTAGGGAGAGATAATTCCCCGTGTCGTGATGCAAAATGCCCATTTAACATTCATGTAACCGCATCTCTAAAGAGGAGAAAAGAGTGAGACAAAATCTGGTTAAATGTCGAGCCAGAGAATCGTGTTACAAGGATATAGCACACATATTATCCCGTCCGTGCATGCATTACATTTGATTAGTACACTGAGCCTTTTTAGTAGGAGTAATTATGATGCTTCATCTCTCTTCCCTCTTCAATCTTATTCTTGAGCGGAAAAAAGCAGTCTTTTAAAACTTCAAGATGATTACTCTACCCGTTGTTACATTATTATTGCGATTATGTACACGAAGAAGGCCGTCGTTGTGAATGGTTTTGGGAAGAAGAGAGAATATTAGCACAACTTGAGGGAGGCTCTGCGTACTTTGTTGCTTGTCAGTGAAAGTTGATTTGACTGACTAACTAAAGTAAGTGCATCAGTCAACTGAGTCATTGATGACGCGTCTCACTGCTTTTGTGTCGGTACTAAATCCTCAGAGTTTCAGATTAAAAACCTCCTACGAAACTCATGAATAGGAAAGGGAAGGGAGAAATACCACCGCAAAACATAACTGAAACAAAAATGCATTTTCTCTCTGTGATGCAGGTTCATGTAGATAATATTCTGTGCTTTTAATGTGAACACGCAACACGCTCAAATGTAGTGCCCACGATTTTTTCCCTATCATTTTTGTATGACATTCGTCAAGAGAGAGGGAGAGAGAAAAAACGAGTGTTTTAGACAAAAAAATAACGAGTGGAAGCCCTCTTGTGTTTGAAATACTGTGTAAAGACATAACCAATAATGTTTTTACGCTTTAAAACACACATTCTCTTTATGATAGGTGACAATATTCTCGTTTTCTTTGTTATGATTGCATAGTTTTCAAAATCCATTTGTCTTCTCTGGGACAAACAGTTTTTTTTGTAGTTTTTCAAAGCTTCTATTACTTCCTCTGCTGGGACTTCCTTCCTTCATTTTTTGACTACGTACTTCTCCCCAAGTTGTTATTGTTTATGAAGGGGTTTTTTGGGAAAGGATTTTTATCAGCGTTTAGCATCATTGTGGTATCTCCCATTTTGAAAGTGTGTAAGCATCAAGAGAGTTGACGAGTGTGCATCGGACAGTTTGTCGAGGATTGGAGTTCCTCTGATGTTTTTGCTGGTTGTTAGCACCTCGTGAAATCGGAATGCCAAGGTATTAAAGGGCTAGGTGGGAGGAAGAGTACTAGACAAAAAGTACAATGTTTGCTAAAGTCGTTTTCGAAAGTATTATATAGCTGTTCAAAATGGATGTATATTGAGGGATGGCTTGAGAAATGCAATTTTGACGAAAACGTCATATTTTATAATAAAAACGCTGCATTTCCCTTAATCCCCTGAAATCTGATAACTAGTCGTCGAGCTAGAGTTAGTCTCAGGATTCACCTATTTTGACTCATTTTAGTGGAGATACAATCTCGCATGCGGGCTCTTTGTAGTGCCTTATTTGTGGGTTACGCTTTGATAGTACATGATGTCATTTGGAAATTGCTCATTTTTACTCATTCTTTCTCCCTCGAAAAAAATGTAGCGTGTTTCCCTTCCGCCGACATCTTTAACCTTTTTTATAAGATTCGAATCCATGTAATATGGTAAAGATTAGGTATACTATTTCAATGTACCTGACAGAGAACCCAAACACCTTATATGTGCGGATTGTTGTGGCGTAATTGAGTACATTGTGCTTATAGGGGCAATGGCACACACGCATTGTATCCAAGTTATATAAAAATCGCCTTCCGATTAGTGAGTAAATGTGCTAATGTATGCGCATATCTTAACAGCTCCTCTCCCAGTCAGTTTTTCGATTTATTCGTTGTTGTGTGAGACCCCAAAAATATAGTATTCACATCCTTTTGCAAAAAAAAAATTGACAACTTCTGTCTACGAGACAAGATAGACTTGTTATCTCATTACACAATCAGGCTACACGCGAGTAGTAGTAGTAAGCGCATAAAATAGGTATAATATATTCGTCATTCAAGCAGCATTCAGGTTAGCAATCACTTGAACGAAAAATACGTATAAGGAGTGAGTAAATGGTCAGTTTGGATACTTAAGAGGTAAATATGGGAAGTGTGTGGTGTGTGGGTACTTCTTCGTGTTCTTTATTTTTTGTGTACTTTTGATCTCTTCTGCTGCAAACGTTTGTGCTACTGATGCGCGTTATGTACGAAGATTGTGAATTACACAGTGGAAAGATGTCGTTATCATTATGTGAACTCAAAAATGTATGTCACCGTTTGCATTGCTTTATTGATCTACACGAATACACGTTCAAGTGTTTGCGTCGACTTGAGGAAAAAAAGTGAAAGTACTCCTTCCTTCATATGGTCGATATTTTATCTGGCAAACTATTTGCCTCTATATCGTTGGGACCATTTTTTGAGTTTGATTTGATGATGATTTTTTCCCTTCATTTCTTTCCTATTTCCCATTCCTGTGAACTCTCTACACAGTCACTCACTACTGATTTTTTTTTGAGTATTTTGATAGAACGATGAGCTTTTGTATTGGCAGTAAATTGTGGAGACGAGGATACCACACGCTGAATATGATTATTTTTTGGCATGACGTCTTTTGAGATGTGTCCGCGTCGCTGATGAGGCGAGTGATGAATATTGATTTGGAAGGATGATATGAGAAATTGGTATCGATGCAGATGATGAGTTTAATTGAATCCTTGTGAAGAGAGGAAACAGACCAAAAAGGTTAGCAACGATTAGACAGCATTTTGCAAGAGACGTCATCTCACAGTATAACCAATTAATGAAGTGGTGCACCGGCATTTAATTTCGTGAGTCCTCTCTCAAAAACATTCTTACTGAAACGATATGAGGATTGATGATCAGGAAAGATTGTCGGCAAAAACTGATTACGTACACTGATTCATTTAAGGAGACGCGAGGAGTAAAATAGTCGTGTGTAGCACGTTGTTTGTGTGCTCACTGACTAATGCGAGTGTGTGGACAATGGGCTCATTCTTCATGCAGGGGAAAAAATAGCTGATTTTGGAAGTGATGCAATCTGCTCATATTCAGCAAGACCTTATCTCTCCCCATCATTGTGAGGGCATACTTTTCCCATTCAGTTTACAAAGTCATCTATCACCCTCTCAATATTAGAATAGGCAATATCTGCCAATATATAATACGAGGATTTAATAAACGAACAAGACAACTGAAGGATGACATATAGAAACTGACGACTCATTTACCTTTTGACGCTGCTGCACTCTTATTTTCATAATTGTTGATGAGTTTGAGCCCGGTAGCAGTGGTGTGTTTGTGTGCATTATGTAATGCGGTGAATTGCTCTTTTTGTCCGTCTTTTTCACAAGAGTTGTTGTTGGAAAAAATATATAAATATAGACATATAGAAGTCGATGAGCATTGTACGGCATCAATTGTAGATTTTTTTGTTTGTTCCATCATTCACGTCGACACGGACGATAATAATCAAATCGCAACTCATACATCAGTCACAGCAAATCATCGTGTAGATTGTGTTCAGCGATTTTTTTTTCTGTACTCGAAATTTCTTACAACCGCACGTGTGAGCGTGTGAGGATCTCGTTTGCTCATTATTTACACGAGTTTTGAGCAATGCGCGATTTTCAGCGAAAATATTGTATTCAAAACGGAGACATGACTTTTAAAGAGCTTTTCCATTATTATTATTATCCCCTATGAATGAGAGTACTCTTCAGTGCGTTATGTAATGAAAAATGTTGTGTATGGTCGGATCACGCGTCTCTTGTGTGGTGTTATGCTCACTTTCCATTGTTACTGTATTAAGACGACTTGCTGCAACATTTGCTGTGTCTACTGTCGATTTGGAAAACCACTCACACTCTCCAAAAGAATGGCGCTATACAAAAATATACTCTTTGGTGTCTAGGAGTTTATATTATATTTGTCGACAGCCGTGGAGCTAATTTTTAAAGTGTTTTTAAAGGTTTACTACCATAATGCTTACAGTTAAGTGGCTTGGTCTGGTGAGATTTTTTTATGTAAAAAATAACGCATCCCCCAAACCATTTGGAAACCACATGGTTTGTTTTTATTACATTTGTCATAAAGTGACACTTGCGTACAGTTCATACGTAAACAATGTTAGAGTCTAACCGCAATACTTCGTTCTTGAAATATTAAGGGTGACGTAATAACGGCTGGCAGGATGCCTTGGTGGAAAAAATGCAAATGTTTGGGTTTACATCTGACAGTATTAGTGGATAAGGTGATTATCTGGAGACGACAACCACTACACGTTGCGTTACATGTGTCAGTCTTCATTTTTGTAGGTTATTTATAGGATGAATGACATTCACATGTTCTTCTGATTATGCAAAAAGAAAAATGAAGTTGCCCGTGTGATGTGCGTCCGTAACAATGAAAAATGGTCACTTGTCCCCAAAAATGTGTTGGGCAATGCCCTCTGATGGAAAACCAAATCTAATACTCCCAGACAAGGCGACAAATCTGTTTTGGTAAATAAAGTGCATGTACATTGGTGCTGCATCGTGTTTAATAATCACACCGTGCAAATATGGGTTGGCAATGACAGAAAGACTGCAATTCAAGGATAATACGATGTGCAATAAGGGAAACACGCAATCGTCTGGTTGTCTGTATTTTTTACAGCAAAATCATGTTTAAAGAATGATAGTCGTGTTCGTCAGAAGGAGAAAATGAAATGAAACTTTCATACATCACAATTTGTCAGGCTTGTATGAGGTGTGCCACAAAAACAATTGAGAACATGTCAAACATTCAACTCGTTTCAAAATTCGGATTAGAATTTTTTCTCCTTGAAAGTAGTATGCACTTGAGTGGCAATCCGATTATAATTACCATGCTGTTAATCACATTTTATATTCGTTTGCCACACTTTCTGTTCTCTAACATTGAAGACATTGAATTTAGTGACAATTTGTCATTTGATTGAAATCTGTGATGTGCAGATTCTTCACTGCTGTGCGTTGTGAATGAAATCAAGTGGATATAAATAACTAACTGAAGAACGATAACAAAATGAACAGCAATGAAGGACGAGATTAGATTTGACTAGACTCAAGTCAGTCGATAAAAATATTCAATATTTCATTTTGATTGGAGGCATCCCTCTCCTCCGGAGGTAGCCAACTGAGCAGACATACAAAACTTAAGAAAAATTGGTTTCCCCTTCAGATTGATGATATCGATTCTGAGGATGTCAACCGGGCTGCAGGAAATCATTTATCGTGTTCTCAGTTGATTGTTTTTAGATAATGGACAGATACGAAGGAAAGTGCGGTGCTCTCATCCAAAAATCTACTAAACTTTCGAATATATATTATGCAAATATGATCATGCCATCAAATGTGATATAAAAACGTGAAACAGGAGTTATTCATAAGCCTTGTTTTATTGACATGTGCGTGCTCCCAACTGATAAATGATTTTTATGGACACATGCTGCGAATATCTTAAATTGGGGAATTGTGAGACTTGATTTTTATCTGATTGCAGATACTAGCATCGTTGTCGGTGCTAGTCATCGCAGAGCCCCCCAGTGGCTACACCCACCGAAGTTCGAATGCAGACTTGAATTTTCAACCTGTGCCATCCGTAGCCCAAATCCATATCCCACCCTCTGCATCCCCTCGGTCTCTGTCAGTTGACAGGGAAAGTGTCAGCTCCACAGCCCATATTGCGAGATACGCGGCTCCACCACAAAACCTGGCAGTGGCTGCCAGTTCCCAAACTGAAACCACAGCTCATCTTCCGACTTCCACTTATAGTTCTCCATCCTCTGTGTATGCATCTCCGACTTCATCCCAAAGTCACCACCACCAGGCCTCTCAGTACTCCGAGACCCAGCAGTCCAATACGTACTCAGCCCCTCCTCAACAATCGACGTCGTACTCAAGTGCTAGTGCGCAGTCCTACGCAGCCCCACAGACTAGCTATGGGTCCCCTCAATTTCAGTCCTTTTCCTACCCTCAAGTTCACGTACAAACCCAGCCGCAGTACGCAGCTCCACAAATTCAGCCGGCAAGTCAGCAATATTCTCTCTCACCCCAACAGTACGCTGCTCCAACCAACGTTCAGGTGAATTATGGTGCTCCACCGCAACTTCCTCCAGGTGCATCCTATGGCCCACCTCCAATGATTACTGGTGCTGGCCCTGATCACAATATTGAATACCGTGTTGTCTACGTTAAAGGTCCCAAAGCTCCGAAACCTGACGTAATCCTTCCACCCCCGCCACCAAAGCAAAAGACTATTGTCTACATTTTGATTCCCAGGGTAGAACCCCCAGAGCCAATCATCGTACCCAGCTTACCAAGCACTCCTCCATCAAAGCCAGAGGTATACACAAAGAAAAAATTAATTAATTAGATAAGATTAACTTAAGCAATGTCATTATGTGATAATTAATTATTTTTTGATTTATAGGTCTATTTCATCAGATACAAGGCCTCCAAAAAGAACAAGCAATCTTCAGTGGTTAACAGTGTTCCCTCTTCCGACTACGGAGCACCCTTTGCCGCCGCATCAGGACCCAAGCCAGTGGTTGTAGACGCTCCAAATCGCAAGCGTTCCACGGAATCCGTCGCGACAACAGCCAAAACTACGACAGTGGCGACGACCACCGTCGAGTCTGAAACGTATCCGACTGCAGTGTACGGAGAAAGGGTTCGGAAGCATTGAGAGATCGCCCGGACCTAACTCGATATTTTTATTAAAACCTTGTTGATCTTATAAACTTGTATAAATGTTCTTAAAGACGATAATGACGGCGTGTGAAGAGGACTTCCTTTTTTGGTTCAATGTGTCATTTCCCTGAACAATATTCACAATCGCGACAGATTACATATTTATGTTTGCCAAAACTTCATAAACTTTCTTGTGGAGGTACGCTTTGTGATGTAAACATGATTGGTACGGAATTGCACAGCAAAACTTTTCTACTGAATAGGTAAGGGTAGGAATGAATGTTGAATAGTTTGGGCTAGTTTTAAGATGACTGAGAATGAAAATGTGTATTGTCTCTTCTAATTCCTATAAAAATATGTAATACCAAACGATATTTCGAATATCTTGTATTTTACAAGCTTTCCATCCTTCATCATTGAACTATTTAAAAGAACAAGATGTTACAGGTTTAAGATTCCCTGAGAAAACTAGTCTTCCTTGATGTACTCTTGTAATTCTAATTTGTAATTAAAATTTATAAAAAATCATAACAGTTCAGGGTATATTGTAGCCTTTGTTGAAAAGTGCGATTTCAACTATTGAGATGAATGAATTGTTAGCGTCACTTCAAAATTACTCTTTTTGGTGAATGAATGGGATTTTGTATGTACTGCTACTACACAGGTTGCCATTTTTTTTACTTCCAAAACTTTACGGAGTAAAGCGTAGTAGCTGTTCAGGTATTATAGACACAACAGAAGAGTGCTGTTGTTAATATTGTTATACTCGATTAGAAAGTTTTGACTCGTGCTTGACTGTATCATGGAGTTGTACAAATTATATGGTGTGGACTTTATGGAATAAAAATTGAATTGTTTGATAATATCAGCCTGACAAATGCCTACATTTTTTAACATGGTTTCACAGAGTTATGCATGTTGGACTTTTGGTTCGTGCTACAAATTGCTAAAATCACAGAAATAAAATGAAAACTATTGGCGTCTGTAATTTTGAAGTAACCACACAAATAAGGGTTTACTCATAGATGCAATTATGTGATACAAAGACGTTGTAAAATCTGATACAATAATAGATCCGCGAGCCTCATCCGTATCATGATGAAATCATCGTTTCCTGACTTTCTTCACGTAATCAATTCCATATTAATAATGAATTGAAGGGATTGATAAGGATGGCACAATTGTGATCATCTGAGATCTACAACTTTCCTTCTGTATTGTCACCATATCTGAAGAGTATCTGAAATTATATGTTGTTCAGTGTATTTAACTCACACAAAAATGTCGAATAATAGAACAGAGTTGGTAAGCGGAGCACTTCTCTTATTTTTAGAGTGATCTATTGTATTTAGTTATGCTCTCAAAAATTGAAAGGAAGCATGCAGTGAGTCAGTTGGCACTACCAAATTCTGACTCACCATCCATCCCGCTTCCTTAGAATCATGGGAACGACATTATCGACCACTTTTCAAGTCACTGTCTGAGACCAAGACAATATAACTTCGTTTTCGTTTCTCATCCGTAGTCCGCAGATGCTCCGTCAAAGTGTAATAACGTGCGAAATTAAGAACAAAGAATCATTTTGGACTCGTGGTACTTTGATCAGCGGGAGGGGGTAGTGAAAATTGTTCGTAGACAACTTTGGCGATACACGGATTTAGAAAACTGTCTACCTAGCGTACTCACGACGTTTACAGGTGAATTTACAGATATTCACCTACTTTTACATCATCATCGACATGAACTGCTTTTACTCTTGGGATTACTCATTCTGTGCCAAGAAAGTGAAGTACTTTGCCGTGCTCATGTCACGTTTGTCAGTTCAAGTTGTAATCTTACCGAGAGATTTTTTGATGGTAATGAAGAGATGGAAAAGATGTACAATATTATGGTTGAATATATAATATATATATATGTACGAGAGACATAAAAGTGAAAAGGCTGAGACATTTTCAGGCATATATTATGCTTGCAGGCTAATACTTATCTTGATTTGTGATCTTACACTTCAAAAAATCAGGTCTTTGAGGATTACTTTATGCAGATCCGGCGATCTTTTTAGCTAAAAATATATTAGCTATTCTTGATTCGCTTCAATTTGTTTGCTACTTTGACCCAACAACATCATAACTTGCTGAAAATCTACAATACACTTTAAAAAGATAAGTATAAAAGATTATCCCTCCCCTTATAATGGTGAATGGTAACGGTAAATTCAGTGTCGGATAATTATCCTTACAATTAATCTTCAAATCATTGATGTTCGCACTCAGCTTTACTCGTTTGTGGAAACAAGACAACTAGTAAATAGCTAGGACACGAACTTAGAAATGAGATTTTGCAATCGGTAGGTCATATTATAACTATACCCATAAAATCAATCATTTACACACTCACTGTTTATAATGCAGTTAACTCGGATGACTTGAAATGGCATTACATTCACAATGAGTCTGTTGTCTGTCGTGGAAAACGGTCTGCTCATGACGTGAAATCGTGACGATGGCTGATGTGAACCTTAAACCTTCTCCAATTCAACTTTTATAGACAACAAAGGTAAGTCTATGGCCGCTGCGACAAAGGTTAAGGATTGAAAATACGTCCTTCGCTTTGTTGAGTAAATATAAACTTCTACGTGTAACGTAATGAAAACAACGCAAAACCTTTACGGTTGCAACCTCATTGCTAGCAGAATACTTCAAAATCTACGAAGATATCTTTCATTGCTCTGAATTGCACGGTTTTATTCCGCAGACGTCTGCTTAGTACAAAGTCAGGATTGTATGGAGCGTTTTAAGCAATTTACGATTTTGAAACCGTCAATTGTACGCCTTATTAAGCACTGAACTTTGTAATTAATGTTCTGAGAGGAGGTGGACATGAAACGGAATACGTCGGAGGCGAAGGTGTAATGAGGTGTTGCAACCTGATGCTAGGTTTTTAATAGTCGCATCACGACTCACTTGCATTTTAAGCACGTCATCAGGACTTCATTGTGGCGTACCAAATGTGAACATCAAACAATATGGTGTTTGTGAACATTGTTTTGCAGAACTCTTTTCGCTTTTATCATCGATTTCGGTTTAGGTACGGAGCAGAAGATCTTTGTTAGAAATATGATCATCATAAATTAACTGTGTCGCACCTAATTCATTGAGTATTCAAACAGGAGCAGTCCCTCATTACTTAAAGAGATCGTTGTTGCTTATCTAGCAGAGTTGTAAAAGAATACACACTTTAAAATATTTGAGCGCAAAACTATTACACGTTCATGAAAGAACACTCCATTTTATGGCTTACTTAAACACGGTCAACTTTATATGGCATCTTGTGAAATTTCAATGCATAGGTAAACGTAATGACACAGCTAGAATGACCTGAGAAATGCAGCAAAGCACCATTTTTGTCGAAGAAGAGTCGTTTATCACGCAAGATATAAAAATAAAATAATGTAAAAATATAGTGATTATTGGTACGTTATTATGTAAAGCAGATAATTACGTTATGAATTCATGATGAGTCAAATGCAGTCTTTATCATATAACAATAATGTCATTCTCCTTTAGTGTTTCCTTATTTACTAAAGGATCTAATTGAAGGAGAAGAATTTGCACGTGATATCCCAAAATGAGTTCATGATAGTATTGCCGTGCATCATTCGAATAAACGAACCCTATCAACTTCTCAAATATTCTATTATCTCTACGTGAAGATTTATAATGTGGTGTAAGCGTACCTAAAATATTCGTCGTTTTCGATGATTAGTTTACTTTGGATGTCATTTACATCACAATCTTCTATGATTATATCGTATCGCATCATGATCTTGTAGAATTCTATTATCTCTACGTGAAGATTTATAATGTGGTGTAAGCGTACCTAAAATATTCGTCGTTTTCGATGATTAGTTTACTTTGGATGTCATTTACATCACAATCTTCTCTGATTATATCGTATGGCATCATGATCTTGTAGTTGCATTTTGTTCAGGCATTTTTTCTGCACCAACATATTTTACGCTGAAGTTTTTTACTTTTTAATAATCTTTGCATGCTTTCATGAAGTTATCACTTTTTTACAGGTTTTTTATATTGATACAAGCCTCGGCATATATTAGTTGGGTCATAAGAAAACGAGTGATTACATTATACAAAAAAGCATGATTTTTCAAACCAAGTGTCCTCTTCATTATTAGTACCAGTGGTGTTTGGTCATTCAGTGCGTCCGTCTTTCTGACTACTGTCTGTCTATTTTTATTAAACTAATTTTTAAATCGCAAACGTTTTTAACTTTTTGGATTCGGATTCAACCATTCAATCTGACAAGATTCTGATTCTACAAGCTTTTATTGTATATATTAGGTCATTTATATTAGGTCAAACGACATCGTGCCATTGGTATTCTGCGAGCACGTTCTTGAATCCGTTTTTATGACAAATCATTACAACTGCGTTTACATAAGGGCAGACCTTGCTATGATTACAATATGATTTTTTGTCCAAAACAAATGTTACAACACAGTACAAGCTTTAATAAAATTAATTTTCTTTCGTTTAAAAAAAATTCAGCCGTTCGTTTCGAATTGATTGAGGTAATTCGAGGTTACTATTTGTGTGGCAGTTTGGAATCTGATTGACAATTGCTCTCATTCACATGTAGGGTGAATTCCCTACAAGTTTGGCTCTTGTTTAAAAACCATTGACATGACATTTTTGCAGCATGAAAATTTGCCAGTGCTCTGCCCTTAATTAAAATTCATTTACCGACCAAATCATGACCTGATGAAATGAAACTGATGTTTCAGCTGCCACACTTACAGATGCCAGCTTACAAGTACACAAATGTGCAATTTATTTCTTGAAGAGTTTTTAGCTGTCACCTTTCTATCACGTATCAGTATCATTTGCTAACAAGACTCATTCGTGTCACTACCAGTATCTCGTTTTACAGCTCATTTTTCTGCAATTGTTCAAAATGCGTTAGATGGTAAAAATGTGAGTAGCCAGTCTCCCTTTCTACATGTCTAACACGTCTTTTTGTGTAGTTCACGGACTTTGCGCATATAAATTCTAGACTTTAGTTATATCATGATTGTAAATAAATGTTTTTAAACTTGACACGTACTGTGCTGAATTGAACATGTACGACTTCAAGTGCGTAGATTTCGTACTGTAGCTGCAAGTGTGAATTCAGACTAGCCTCATGAGTTCCAGATTTACAGTAACTCATGATGAGTCATGTCATGGAGAGCAAATTGACAGTGTGGAATTTTTACAACCATCTATGTACTTAAGAATTAGCATTTCAATGCAAGGTATGCAAAATCTTCGTAAGTTGCACGTAGAACGACAAACGTCCGCTTCCGTTCCTAATAACTTCCGCTCTCAAGTCCCTTCTAAATCTCCCGACATAAACCACAACCGCTGAATTCTCTTATCACACCACACCAATTCATTCACATTTAATCATTTACATTTGACCAGAAGTCAACACATCTGACAGACCTAATTATATTATGATGCACACCTCAGTAATAAATTATGGCATTCACAGCAAAACAGCGGTTATCTGCACATTCTCCCGAAATGACACGAGTACCTATACGTGTGACAAACTCGTTTTTGAATTTTCCTACAAAGGCATATTGTCGTTTGCGGCAATGACGACTATTGCTTTGTTGATTATACAGAAGTGCTCGATTGGTACAGAAACAAGTTTTGGTTAACAATGATTCTCTCACAACTTACAATTTGTATTGCACTTACTCGAATACAAGACGGGCGATATATAATCAGCCACATGAGTGCACATAATATCTTGACAGTGGTCAAACAGGATAAAAATGACTAATGTGACAATAACTTTACTTTTTGTTTCATGTTCTCTTTTCTCTGTTATGCGTATTAATTCATTACCTTCCGGTTGCGCTGATGAGGAGAGGATGTGAAACTGATAAATAACTTATTCATCTCTAGCGGCATGTTTGGCAAATGTATGCGAATGAAATGAAGTTATAGAAGTAATGTGTTCTAAAAGGTGAAGCGGTGTGCTTCACATCACATTCTAAGGTGAACAAACAACAGTTTCCTTCCTTCCTCCCCAAGAAGTTCTCATTTCTAAGTCACACATCTGCATTTTATGTAACCATTTATGAATGAATGCATGCATTACTCTCAAAAACTAGAATTACATCATACAATACCTTTTATGTGTTTTTAACTTTTGAAAAAAGTCTAAATTCAATCCATATAAGTATCGTCCTCGATAAAATGTATGAAGTATTGAAAATGGATCACAGTATTTGACAATTGAAGCAATGCATGCGATCCCAATGCTCCACATTTTACATACCCAGACTCTTTTTGCAATTCAAAACAAACTAGAACATTAGTTGTCAAACTTACATTCATTATTCACATTAGTGTGGACGTCCTCACGTTTCCTTCCTGCAGACTCTAGCCAATGCAACTACGAAAATCCTTCCTGTCATTAAACGTTGTCGTTTTGGTATCATTTGCCACACAGAGAGATGGTCGAGAAGGTGCAAAAAACTGTTTTAGATTGAAGATCGCCTCCAAAAGGTGACAAGCCGTGTGTAAAATGTGAGTTTTGTGGAAGGTTGTGACAAAGTCAACGAATTCAAGATGGCTTTGCGGTTCTTGGTAAGGTTTAAAATTTTTATACCGGCAGGACTATAGCGATTGACAACTGAAAAGGTTGTCAGATTACAAATTACTGTGTATACTGTTTACAAACTGTTTATACTGTTTTAAGGTACTTGCCTCCTTTGTGATTCTATCCGAATCTCAACTTCACATAATGCCGCATCAACTAGCGCGGATGCCGACTTTGCAGCCAATGCATATAGCGGCCTTTCCGAGTTCTCAACTATTCATGACGCACAGTGCAAACACGATATTAAATCAGGACATGTCTATCCCAATATCACCCGGATTCCTCACAGCCTCTCCAGTGCTGCTTGGTGAGACGACTCAAAACATTTTGAACCAAGAAGCAAAAGTTATTGGCTACACCAACAGCGGCTCTCCAGGATTCCTTTTTTCTCAGCACCAGTCACCATTAGCAAGTAATAATAGAAAGATTGGAGACATACTAACTAAATGAACTTTTTGTCATAGTCATAATCATGATTGAATAATTAAATGAACTTTTGTTTAACATTCTAGGTCATTCAACATTATATCCACAGTCAATTGCAATACCTTTGCTCAGCAATGCTCAACAACGGCCAATCAATGCTTTTCCTCCGACCAGAGTAGTGCCCACAATTAGAAGCCAAGTCAAAGAGTCAAGAACTCGGCCTGCTCAAGCACCTCATTACCAGGCATCTCAGAATTCTGAAGAACGACCACATCGAATCCCGGAACCTCGTCTGGTGTATTATGATATTCCTCCCAATCATCCTATTCCACCACCGACTAATGCTCCTAGGCACAACTTTAATGAAATAGACGGGATGCGACCACCACCTCCACCGGATAAAGTTCCAAAGCAAAATGTTAACGAAGTCGACTACATGAGACCACCACCTATTCCACCAATTAATGAAAAGTCGAAATTTTCTCAGTTTCCTTCACAAAACATAGTGAGCGCTTCTCGGGACATTCCACCCTATTTGACACCACCTGAACCATACTACTACAATAGAGCAGGTGGCGATCAAAGACCTTCGCCTTCACGACATTTCCCTCGAGACTCGCATAGCAGCCCCAGCTCTGTTCGAAAATTACTTAAAAAGTTTCCTCGCTCCAGCGAAGGGAAATCGAGTTCTCCACCTTCAGACTCAATGACTGAATCCTCAGACAGTTTTTTCCAGCAAGTACCTAGACCTCTTGTTCATCCATTCTCATTCAATCGAGCTACCAGTCATCATCAACCCAGAGAAAGCGAAGCAGCTTGGACACAAAGAGGTTCCACCGTTCAACAAACATATTTTTGTCCACGCCGCTCCCGAGGATTATGACAGGGCCCCTGCCGCCAGAGTAGTAAGGCCGAAAGTCAATCCAGAGCAACATGTTCAACTCCTATTTATAAAATCGCCGGCGCCACCTCCTCAGCCAGAAACGGTCATTGAGTTGCCACAATCATATCCCCCTAAAACGGTTGTGTACATCCTTGTAAAGAAGCCAGAGGAAGGGGATCATAAAGTAAAAATCGTCAAGCCTCAACCCAGTAAACCAATTCCTCCCGAAATATTTTTCATTCGATACGGAGATCGGAGAGCCAATCAGGGATACCCGGTTCCGGACCTGCAAAGTTTGTACGATAATTATGGCTCGTCCAGTCAACCTGCTGGTGAAGCTCAAGACGCTGGCTTGAGATCAAAACGGAATGAGGATGAGCTCTACACATACGCTCCATTAAATGCGTACACGCGAACAGGACAGATCAATGAGATCACACAGGAAGAAGCCGAGTTTCACAGAGCGAATCTCAATGAGTTCTTTTAGATTTTAGGATGTTTCTATTGTGTCTGCTCAAGTTAAACGCGGTGCGTGTCGCGTGTTGCTGGCATTTCGCACTTCACCAGTATTATAATGTTGTTTTGTTTGTTTTGTTGTACAAGTTTATAAACATGAATACCAGTAATGTGCCGTAGTAATACTAGTAACATTTTACTTGTAATTAAATGACAAACCACAAACCGTAGCGTGTGAATTAAAGCGTTTTATTAGAGTAGGTGTAAAAAGGTTTTGTTTGAGTCATGTTGGTGTGCAAGCAATATGTCGTGTTACTGCTGACAAATAAAGTGGAAGAATTTACACATACAAAAGGATGCGTGTATATAATTAGAGAGGAAAAGGTTTAAAACGGAAACAAATCATTCTCAATTATTGAACGCAGAATGCCGTACATCACATCAGTTAAACATTACATTTAGTTTTTCGACGAAGAAGAACACACCTGTGTATATATAGTAATGGTATAAAGGGATAGAGGAATTACGAAAAGACTTCAGACATTTACCAATCATATTGGCATTGGAATACTATCTAGACAATGATTGAAATCAATATTGCTGAATGATTACACTTCGTCAGCTCCATTCAGCATCTACAATCCAGTGTCAGCGGGCATCAATCACTCATTCAGGAAAGGAAGGCAAAGCTAGTGACGATAATGCTGCATTCTAGAAAGTGTTCGGGAAGAGCGTGCAAACCTCTTCAAGTTTAACCAAGGTGGAGGTAATAGTTCGCGTTACCTGCTTCAAAGTATAAAGCCAATTTAGATAAATATCTCCATCGTATGCACGCACAAATACATAATCAGTTCAAATGGAAAATCTAGTGACGATAAGCCTGCTTTCAACAACTCTTTACAATTAGCTAACCCACAACAGTGACTAGTCATCATTCCCTAGACTAGTGTGCCCTTCCTCCTTCATCATTACAAACATGATTTCTTCGATTGTGAATCACAATGCCGCAATTTTCTCATAAAATACAAACTCCCTGTGTTGGTACACTTAGAAGAGCTTGACTTCATATTGCAGTAATTAAATAGTAAGTCATCTAGATAAAAAAGGCATTTGATAAGTGTGTCGAGTAGGTATGCGTGCACTTTACTTTGTATTTGTCGTACGCATGCCATCACCTCTTTCCTTGAGATGCAATAAAGGAAGAAGTCTCAATTAAATGATATCTGAGTCGACTCATTATCAATTATCAGTTATAAGCACTGTAATGCAAACAACGAGTACAGTTGCAGATTATCTGTCTCTCCATCATCACAAGATCGTGGTGACACCTTTGCCTTGCACCTGTCTTATATGAAAGCTGCATTGCTACCAATTACACATGTGAAGCGGAGAAATACTACATTTCGACAAATTGCAAATGAACCTAGTTAGAACTTTGGTTTTTTAACTCTGTAGATTTAATTTAAATACCATTGTAATTTTTTTAAAAAAACTTCTACATTTATAGCATCTACCTACAGCAGGTTGCATTGGATAAACATTAAACAAAAGTCCATGTTAACTAAAACATCTAACCTTGCATATGCACATTAATGTTTTTAAAATTTGTGCGTATTTATTATGTATATGTCAGTGAGTAATTAAATATTTATATGCACAGTACTTTGCTTTTACTTAACACGTCAAATTACAGCAGCATTTGGGACCAAGTCGTTGGTGGTCTGTCCAAAGCGGCGCCTCTAGATTTCTCCCCGATCGGCACCGTGAGTAAGACACGGAAGCAAATAAAATATTATGCCCTAACGTATTCCGCGCATTTTTATGCAGTTTTGCTAAAAATATGAAAATGGTGTGATTTATTAAAAAAGGAAGAACACGATGGAAGTGCATAACTGAAAACACAACTATTACTCAATAATACGGTTAAAAATTTCAGCAAAAGTAGAACTGTATTTTTTTCATTTTCAAGTCGCAAGGCAGTAAATCTGTCAAAATTAAAAAGACGATGAGAGTTACTTGTGGTACAATTAGGGCTTCTGGGGCTGTTACGCTGCAATCAATTTGACGCAGCTACGAAGAATATTTTTATTTTATACACGACAAAATGGTTCTTCCCTAAACTTTTCCTCGAATGTGCGATCGATACATGCCATATTTTTAATACAAAGAAAAATCCCAAAAAGTAATCAGGTTATTTTTGCTAGTGGCCAGAAAATCGACTGCTGCAATTTCTTTTTTTTCGAAAAACGAAAACGAAAATGGGCAGAGTTTTCCACGCAAAACATTTTTTGTCGTTGGTCATTCCTCCCGTTATAAATGCATTACAATCAACAACAACCCATGTCCCTCCAAAATCGTGGACCCTGGGCAGAATTATGATTTCAAAATCCAAAAAATAGTGATTGATGGGTATATTAGCGGAAGCTTCGCTTTACGTATGGTATCGCACAAAAGAAATGTACGCTTATGAAATTTTTCATTTGCACCTGAGTCGATTTCAGAGTAACGATGAACAAAGAAAACCTCTTGATGATAACACAACCCTGACAGATTGCTTGCGGACTGGTACAAAACCACCTACTTTCTTATGTCACCTGAAATGAGCACTTGCCCAGCCCTCAGTCAATTTTTTACGATTTCATGCGAATCGCGAGCTGTTCTCAACTCCGACACGATTTATACATCATTTTCCCCACCAAGATGTGTGTAGGTAGACGATCCTTGTAATTATTAGTGCTCCTCCCTTTAATTTTCAATATTATGTTAGTTTTTAAAATGCAAGCAAAGTCGTCACCACCGCTTTGTTTCCCAGTCTTAATTTAGCCTCGAGTCGAAGTCGCAGATGTGTGAATTTACGAGTAATGTACCACACGTACACCTTGTTTCGATATGCCGTTTATAGTGATAGAAATGACAGGAGTGTGTCAGGTATGTAAAAAAGGGGAACTTGGTTTGTCTTTTGGGTCTTCTTGTCTTCAACAAGCAAAGGTTCGCATTCTACTTGATGGTATTAGATACAAAGAACAAATGTCGTCCTATACTGATTATATACCGAGAGCCATTGTTGTTTTCACTGCAAAATGTCACTCGCTCTAACGCTGTAACGTTGAATGAAACAATGAGATTTATGGATTTTGCAATAGTTGGGTGGCTGGCAGGTAGGTACGTTGCTCTTTCTGTAATAACAAGTTGACAGGAGCAAGTCGATATCATATTGAGCTGATTTCAGCCGTCATTGTTGACTAATGGGAGTACCCTTTTGGTGTGCATGTAAAGTAGCACGCTCCTCACCTTAGCCTCAAGTCGTATTTATAAAGAAAACAGGATAATACGTTCTGGGTCCGACTGACAAGTACATTGTGATATGTAATAATAATAATATGATGTACAATATGCAACTCGTAACCCTCTCATTGTATCTTAAAAGAGGGATATTATGGATGTTGGCTTTACATAACTTTCCGTCTCGTTATTCCCAAAGGGCGATAGTAATCCTTATATAAAAGGGAAAGTGTTAAGTTACAGGAAGACATTTAGCAAACTGCACAGTGTCGGTTCGCCATCATAAAAAACTCGAGTCGCCGACTATTATTATTGGTGTGAGAACATTTTTTTCTCATCATTTACGGCCTTGGACGGGACGGGATTTTACATTTTTATAGATTCCGGGGGAAATATCGCATAGGTCGCTCTTTAGAGTATGAAGCGGTTACACAATAATGCTGAAGTTAACCCTGTATTTTTGTGATCGGTGTGACGGGAACCATGATCAGAATTGTAAGGAATTTGCCTAAAATCTGATTTCTTTGTTCCGAAACGTTCATCAAAGCTTGAATAACCTGATTTTGTATGGTTTCCAGGCTTTGCTCCTGCTGGCTGGAGCGATTCCAGTTCTCTCTCAGTTTCAACATTTTCAGCAAAATAACCGATTTCCAGACTACGGAGACTACGGAGGACAACATTTCAACAGGAATAATAATAATCATCATAATGGGAATCGAGGAGGAAATGATTTTGGACAACAGCAACAAAGTTTCTTTGACTCATTTAATGCCAACAGTAATGGTGCCAATAGTGATGAAAGACGGTGGGTTTAGTGGAGGTGGTTTGAGTGCTCCTGCTCCGCCTAATCATTTTAACAATAATAATTATTTTGGAAGGACTCGGAATGTGGTTGTTCCTCCGAGTTTGAGTGAATTGGAAGAGTCTTACATACGTTCGCTTAGTACAACGTCTAGAACGTCTACAACGCAACCGTTTTTAGACCCTTATAGTGAAAACAGGAATATTCTTCCGCATCAGCAACAACAGAGTGTGGAAAGTTACGCAGGTTTCATTCCAAAACATCAGCGTCCATTTAGTGGAACCCATTACAATCGGAATGAGCATTTAGCACAACTTGCTCAACAACAAAATCACCAACAACCACTGCAAAATAATTTTGGCCAATTTCCGCCGCAAAATAAGCAGCAGCAAATCTCAGCTTCCAACTCAATCGAGTCGCCTTTCAGTCACAAAGAGCTGAATGGGAATGGCAAGTTTTTCGATTACTCCCAGACAAACAATGTGCCGAATTTCCCGGATTTTTCGGACCCACCCCCGGTTCCTGAGGAGCCATTCATTCCTCCAGAGTCTGAGCTCGAGAAGCAACCTCCAGAAAAGTTGGTGATACCGACTCCTGAACAACATCATGGTGGATTCGGTAACAAAATCCCGCCATCCCCGTTGGCTTCGCCGCCTCCAGTGTTTGATCCGACTTTTCCTGAACCTGTGCTGCAACGTGGATTCATTCCCAGTTTTGGACCACCCACAAAGCTTCCACTGAACCGACCAGGTCCCGTGAAGGAGCCACCAGTGCTTCAAGAACAGGATCATAATTACCTTCCATCCGCTCCTCCACCTCTAGAAGCGACCGGAAGCCCGATACCTTTACTTCGACCAGAGTATCCAAAAGATAAAGAAAGAAATGCACTTCCAGATGAAGTAGAGATCACTCGAACCGGAACGGCCGAGAAAGGGCAAGATTTTTAAACACATTTCTGTCCACGTCCCAGCCGAAGATTTAGACGAGGACATCTCAGAACCTCAAATCGTGAAGGTGCAAAAGGAGCCGGAGAAGCATCTCAAACTGATTTTTATCAAGGTAATTCAAATAGCTTTTAGCATTACAGTAGTACTACTGCGTTTTCGTACATCGCTTCATGAAAGTGTATAAATTTATTTGTAAAGCCTCCCGAGACTCCGACTCCAAAGACGGAAGTGGAAGTTGCTCCCACACCTCCGCATAAAACTTTGGTGTACCTTCTGTCCGAATCTGGCGGCGCCAGAACTCCAATCAAACTGGTGACCCCGCCACCACTAAAAGTGACTCCACCGCAAGTGTTTTTCTTACGCTACAAGGACACATCGCCACAACCAAGAAGACGGCCAAAGCCCCACCGTGGTCCAGACAATGACAAGCTCGCTTCCCCCGAAAGTGTTGAAGACAGCCAAGGAGATCAACCAATCATCAAAGACCTAACGAGTCCTTTCGATCCAGATGCCGAGTTGCTGAGATCAGCACCAGCCCCCATTCTGCCTACCTTCAACACCCTCACCGGCCCCGGATCTGCTGCACTTTCCCAACTAGCACTTCAGTCTACGCTTGCCTCTCCAACCGTTTTCACTAATATTAACGCCAATCCTAACACCAACTTTCTCACACCAGTCACGCAACCGACGAGTAACACCAATCAATTAACGACTGTGCAAATTAACCCTAGCGGTTTCTCCTCCGTGCCGGCTCACGCAACTAGCCCCTACTCACCACACTACTACAGCTCGCTTTTCCACCTCTACCCTCCACCCGCACTAGCCTCCATCCCTTCAAATCAGAATCTTTTGCCAATGTATTTTAATCCGCTGCATCAACAGTTTCAATTTCAGCCTCCGCACTTGGCACAACCCCAACAACTGTATCAACTCGATCAGTCCAAGTCGGAGAGTAAGCTACCGCCTGCCTCATTACAAGGTTTACACTCAGTTCCGCCTTACCGTCAAGGTGCTCAAGGTACTATTAACCTCAAATCTCTTATCCAGAATACCCCCAGCCAAAGTCTGCCGCCACGACCCGGCAACAACTTGGTTATGATGACGTATGCGCCAGGTTATATGCCCAGTGCATCCGGCTCAGAACCCGCTCCTGTTTTCTCTTCCCCTGCGGCGTTCATAAAGTCCTTGTTAGGAGATTCGTACATGTTCTACAACAATACCGGAAGTAACAATACAATTTTTCATCACCAGCTCATCCCCCAACCCACTCCCACCCTCACGGGCCCCACCCCTACCATCATTGCTGTCACCAGCGGCCCTGCAGAAATTGCGTTAAATAACACCCTTGCTCAGTTGCAAGCCACAAACTACGCGCTTCCTTCCGCGATAAGCTTTGACAATTTACAAAATCTCTCAAGGGTAGAGACCACCCCTCAGGCATACTCTTACGTGATTGGTAGCACATACGGGGCAGACCAAAAGGGAAAAATTCACTTTCAAAATCCTCTCATCACCGGCTATTCAAGTCCTCCAACCCTCACCACAACTCGTCAACCCCGTATTTCTTTTCCTGCCATTTCCACCACCGGATCTTCGCCTTCAGCTTCACCGCAAGATGCTACAACAAAGCATGTCATTCAGCTCCCTATCCTTGTCTACGATCCGAAAAGTAGTCGCCTCGCTCCTGAAGACTTGACTACGGGAGATAGTGTAACAGCTCATTTAGCAAGAATTCTTCAAGGCCTGGAGGCAAAACAACGCTTAAATAGAACTGATCATGCAAGCGACACACAAGATGAAGACGAAGAGGAGGAGGAGGAGATTAGTGAAAATGCTCAAGGAAGTCGGGAGTCAAGTATGGAGGAATCCTCACCAACTGATGAACCTTTGCCGTTGGAGTCATCAGAGTTAGACATTAGTGATAGTCAAAGTAGCAGTAGTTCAAATAACAGCAGCGAATCAGCAACTCCAAAAAGAAGTGGGCGAAGAAGAGTAAATCCAGCTTTGGTGAAGCCGGGCCGAAGACTTCGCAAAGTAAGGAAGCCAAATAAAGGGAAGAAGCAAAGTGTGGAGGGGGATGGTAGCCAAAGTCAAAATTGAGACCATTATATTACAATCACCCCTTACAATCTGGAGGAGATTACAGTTTTATGTCAAAAAATGCACTAGTTTATCTAACGACAAGTTTTTTAATATTTCAGATAAGTTGAGATAATCGTATTAAATTTGTAAATGTACCCGTCGCATGCAATTTAGTGTTAAAATGTTGTAAAGCTTCCTCCTGCTTCAGAGGATTAAGTATGTTTTGTTTCAATGAGCTCATGTGCATAAAATGATGCAATAATATTAAGTAAACTGTGGTGTAAAGTTGAGATGTCCCACTCGATAAGAGTATTTCTGCAAAATGAGAACTTTGCTGATTGTATCAGGAAAGGGCTTTATAGGAAAGAGTTTGCAACGCGCCTTCTCATCAATCAAGCATCCCTTGTGTGATATACTTTGTTGTGTTATTGTGTGGCTCTTTTGATGCAATGTATGTATGACTTAACTAATGAAATCATATTATTATTACACACTACTACAGGGAATAAAATATACCGCGTGCTCTCTTCCTTTATGATGACTTCCTTGCAGAAAAAATAGCGTTTTTGTCTCTTGCTAATTTATTCCTTCACCAACCACACACACGCATGACACCATGTCATTAAGTGGCTGCATTTGTATGGCACGATTGTCTATTACTTAACTTGTTCCCATGCTGCTGTCGACCTTCTTAATTGAGGAGTGCGCGCCGGATAAGCCACGTCAATAAATTCATTAAGACCTTTTACTAATAGCGGACCATATGAATGAGTGTTCTATTTTTTTACATACGCGCATCAAAATTTACAACAAAATGAATGCATCGCAAAAATTCAAAAGATTCAAAAGATTGCAAAAAAATCCACACGATGCTTACAGTGTACAGTAAACACGAGAGGAATTAATGCATAAACTTGAAGAGACCTTCAAACTAGGACACTTCCTGGATACAATAATACAATATTATGATTGTTATCATTTTGAGGTTTTTTGAAAACTCCATTTATCTTTGCAGGATATAATGTTCACGGGAGAGGCAGTTCTGTCATGTTGTTTTCCTACTTTGACAAAGCAACTAACAATAACAAGCATATTATCACAGGTTGAAAGAAACATTTATACTTATTAGAGTTCCCAACTCTGGAAATTGTTTGTTCACTCAGCAGCTTTCCTATTATGACGTATCTCATGTAAATATATATCTTGCCGATAATTTCGTATCGATTAGGTCTGAGCGAGTCGATATTCAAAGAAGCGGAAATAAGAAATGAAATGCTGGAGTAATAATGAGTTGCACGCTTCATTGCAGATTTGAGCATCAATGAATATGAGAGCAAGCGCACGCTGTCATTTATTAGCTAATCGCGTAGCAGGCGTAGTCAGTACATTTCCAAGCACCAAATAAATTGAATCATGAGGCTTTTGAAATAAAACTGAAAAGATGAACTATATTTGCCTGTAATCGTTCAGGAATGTTTTCGTCATCCGAACCAAAGTCACAAAACCAGGCAAACTTTCTCTTCGTTGTGAGCCCAGCACTCCAGAGATTTCCAGCAATCGGGCCACGAAAGAGGTCGGAAGCCCTTGAAAGCTCAGAGTCTCACAGCAATGTGTTGAGAACCTTCTTCGTATTTGCGTACTACCTCTGCATCTGCCCCTTTCGCATTGTGAAGAAATCTGATGGAACGAACGTCACGAAGCGAAGCATCCTTCAATTGGTATTTTTATAGCAAACTTGTACCATTTGAGACACTTTTATTTGATATTCTATCCAATTACATTTCTACAATTTATATACAGATTTTAAGCGGACTTGTCACGCTTGTTTCACTATTTACTCGCGTCACAGACGTCAGGAAATCTTTTCCTGATGTGCGAGAAGAATGGAATCCGGTGGTGTACTTTAGAATATTTCACAGCATTTGCAGCTTAGGCCTCAGTACAAATGCGTGGTGGAGTTTATGGATGAAGAGCCACCGCTTCATTGAAGTTTTGGACTACATGGATGAGACAAAAGGGTTGCCTTACTTAGCCACTAAGGTACTTGGCAATTTGTTAGGGTTGTAAGCATAAATATTCAAAATTGCATTTAAAAGAGATCCGTTTACATTCATAGATTTCCCAGGCGATGCTGACTGCAGGCGTTTGTCTGATATATGCCTGTTTGGGATTTGTAAGTGCATTAATGGGCACCGAACTCATGGACAGCAGCAACTGGACCGCTTACCGTTGGTTCAGATGTCTTGTTCTTGAAGGTCGCCACCAGTTCTTTACCACCAGCACGAGAAGCAATTGCACTGTAACGATTTTGAAGACATTGGACACAATTTCTCCAACAGATACTGTGCTTGCAACCGTCACAGGATTTGGCCAGCTTTTCAAGTACATCACGTCCTTCTACTGGGAACTACTCATTCTTCTTGGCGTCCTTAGTTTGTGGTTATCCTCAGTCAAGTTTGCCAACAATTTCAAAGACGACGACACGGCGGATGAGGATTACGACGAAAACGAGCAGAGTAGAGAGATCAAGGTCCTGGAATCTGGAGCACAATGGCCGCTTCTAGAAGAGCAGTACTTGTCCTTGAAGGACCTCTCTGAGCTGATTAACAACGCATTTGGAGCAATGGTTTTCTCATACACTTTTACATCAATATTCTACTACTCGATTCACCTCGATGCTTTCCTGCTAACCACAGACGTTTTGGTGAGAGTACGCCTAATCGTCCTGTACTTGGGAGCTGTTGTAACTTACATACTTGCAGCGGACGTGTGCAGACAGGTGAAATGAATTAATTTCATGTGGTTTTCTAAATTGCATGAACAACATAATGTGCATGCATTACGAAATTACTAACTAAAATTGCAGGTCAGCTTTTTGGAAGTGTGGCTCTCTGAGTATGCGGATGATGAGGTCAAGTCTAATGTGCCGTTTCAAAGGTTAACCGTAATACTTAACGAACTGTCAACAAATGCGATTGGAATCACTGGGTGGAACGTGTTTACCATTACATACTCAGTGGTGGCAAATGTGAGTAATTTATAAATGAAATTTTGTATGTATCAATAAAACATTTTAAAGGGGGCGACATAAGGTTAAATAATGCTGAATATTGGCATTTTTTTGCAGATGACCAGCGTGCTCATAACGTACTTCATTATTTGTGTACAGTTTCGCACACAAAAGTAATCCGTGGAAGGCTGGCTGAATTGTTTGTGTAAATAGTTGTACAAGAATGTGTTTCACATTGAATTTGTTTTTTCTCTTGTCTCTTTCGTCGTATTTACTATTATAAATTAAAGATGAAGCAATGCGGACATTTTCATCGACCAAGTTACTAAAAACTCGTTTTTTAGTTCATAAGCAGCTAGGCATTTATGTATCACCTCACCACAATATTCATGAAAGGAGCTGGGCAAGAGCGGAATCTCGGTATATCAGTTGCAACGTGAAAATATTTGCGAGTGTTTTCGCAGCTTTTTTCGAGTTCTCATATTTTTTCTGTTTCACCCCATTTAAGTTGAAGAAGGGTGGAAATGGAGAGTATCAGATCCACACATGGCTTCCTCAACAAGTAAGTATGTCATACTGAATGCTGAAAAAATCAAGGAGACTACTAGTTCTTTAAAGATTTAGATTTACACGATTTGCAGGTTATTTGCTTTCTCGTCACAATATCATCTCTAGTCTTTCGAGCCACCGAAATTCGAGCAGCCTGGCTTCAACATACGTGGACTCCCACAGCCTTTTTAAAAGTATTTTACAACATATTCAACTACATTTTCAATATTGTAGGCATGGTGGACCGTTTGGCGATGTTCTGAGCGGATTTTGAAGCTCATAAGATTCTCAAAAGTTATGCATTTCTGTGATTTTAATGGAATGCAAACTACGACTCACACATCCAAGGTGAGTCTCACTTAAAAGCTTAAAAGCGTCACTTTTGATTGTTTTCGTATGCTCATGATCCGTCAACTGGATAACTTTTGGCAGGTTAACAATGCCGTTTTTGCGGTTACATGCAAAAGCTTTCTAGATACAACGGTTGCCTCCCTAATTTTTCTATTTGGACAAGGCATAAGCTCATAAGATTCTCAAAAGTTATGCATTTCTGTGATTTTAATGGAATGCAAACTACGACTCACACATCCAAGGTGAGTCTCACTTAAAAGCTTAAAAACGTCACTTTTGATTGTTTTCGTATGCTAGTAATGATCCGTCAACTGGATAACTTTTGGCAGGTTAACAAAGCCGTTTTTGCGGTTACATGCAAAAGCTTTCTAGATACAACGGTTGCCTCCCTAATTTTTCTATTTGGACAAGGCATTCATCCGAAGACCATGTGGAATCCACAAAGACTGTTCAAATGTTTGATTGGAAAAGTGAAGTACGAGTTATTTTTGGTAGCAAAAAATTCCTGCGTTCGAAAAGACGCTGAACTGGAAATTGAGGATGTCATCGTTGGAGCAGTAGGGTGCTTTACGGTATTCTTTAGAAGGATCAATGGGTTGTACGAAGAACTTTTGATTTGTGTCGCAATCCTAGCGTTTTGGCTGCATACGAAACACTTTGTCGCGCAAATTCAAAGGCTCACATCTCCCAGAGACTGGAGGTTGGTGTACCCAATGTACCGACGCCTTAAGAAGTATGGGCAACTCACAAATCATGCTTTTGGTCCCCTGTTTCTTGTGTACACGGTGACATCCTTGTTTTACTACTCGATCAATCTCGACAAGCTTTTAACAAGCGCAGATATTCTGCTTAGGTTGAAATATGGAGCGTATTATATGACTCTCGGGATCACGTTTGTTCTTGCTGCGGATATCAATCATAAGGTACATCTCGCGTCGGTGCTACGGCGTCGACATTTACTTGATAAATGTTATAACCGTTAAATTTCGGTTTTTAGATTTCCCATGAAATGGAATCATGGATATCGGTACATATGGATCAAGATTCGTCGTTGAGCAATCCAACGCACCATCAACTAGCCCTTGTTTTTCATGACTTGTCAATGGACCGAATCGGAGTTACCGGGTGTAACTGGTTTACCGTGACGTATTCTACTGCAGCACAGGTAACTAGATACAATTGGTATACTTGAGCATACGCTAAACCGAGTTTGAAAATTATAACTAAAGTAATTTTATTTGTCTTGCCTTTTAGATGACTGTTGTGCTGATAACGTATTTCACGATTTGTGTGCAGTTTAATTTGGTCGTGATTGGTCAACCCGTTTAGAGCTTAGATATGGAACGGTTTGCGTGCATATATACTTAAATGTATACATTTGAACCAGTCGTGAACTTAATATAATTAAAAATTTGTTTATCTACGCATTCATGGACAGTCAGAATCGATAATTATTTTGCAAAGTTTGCTACGTAAGAATTTTACCCACTGTACTACGCCACAATCGACAAAATTATCTTACTTCAGACAACTTTTAGCAACAAACCATTCAATTATTGATAATATATTTCCGTATACGTATCGCTCGGTACAGATGTAAGTGATATGTTATAAAAATTGCTTCACAAAGTGTGAATACGTATCCTTTACAGATGTGTAAGAAAGAATACTTTCGTAAAAGGATTTGAACTATTGATTTATTTCATACAATTACGCTTCGGTTTCTTACAGTATAAGGTGCATACTTTATGAAAAGTACACAAACTTTTACTTTCGTCACTCAAACTTGCTGTTTTATAAGATCAAACCAGTAAACCCTGAACCTGTAATTACTTTTTAGCATAATGAATAGCATTTTAAAAAACATCACATTCACCACAATCTAGTGTAATTCTTCGCCTATTTTGCAATGAAGAGCGTCAAGCAACATTACTTTAGCATAGCGTTGTCCAAGGTGATTGACCACTTCTTCGATATGAGATTCCAATAGAAAAGTATCTAATCGCCGGACAAATCGCAGCGTAGTCCTACATTATTAAAAATCTGACCGTCCCAATGTCCCAATTCGAAACCATAAGTCAATGATTTTGTCTGGTCATCAAAGTCCCGCTATTGTTGTTTCCGTCAAATTAACTGGTTCTTCTGAAACGGGCCTGGCTAAATCGGAAACATGAAGATTAAATATTCGAGCTAGTGTTAAACTGCTAAAATGAATGTTCCAGAGGTGGAGGCTGTACAGGAAGCCTCCCAAAACGATGAAGAAACACAGAATGCCACCGCTTCACAATCTACAGAATTTCAAATGCTATTAGATGAAGTAAGTAAGTATGAAAATCAAGCGACCACTGGAATTACAACACCATTGAAATGACTTTGAATACAAATTGTTGTACTGGCTTCAATTCGTTTAGGACATCGCAAACATATTTACTTTCTTCACAACGGACGAACGCCAGAAAGTCAGGTATGTCTGCAACCGATGGCGAAGAATTGTGGATGAAAGGTTTGGAATGAAGATCCGCATTAAGAATAGTACGAGCGATCTCATTTCTACGTGCCCCAACGCAGTGGATGTCGAGCTTCACAGTATGACCATTCCATTTGAATCCGGCATCTCGTTTGCTCTCTCCGTAAAAACTCTGCGGTTTACAAGTATCGTTGTTACCTATAACCTGGCAAACTTTCTCCGGAGTTGTCGAAGCATCACAAATCTCACCTTTACCAATGTCGTGATTGACCAACCCGTGGGTGATGAATGGAGTCAGAGATTTTGGAGAGAGGACAGTGTCGAACTTCCCCAACTGGAGAAGATTGAAATCCGATGCTTCAACTTTGCCGAAGGGATTTCTGACATTACTCGCCTTCTTCACGATCGAGTCAATTTTGGAAACTTAAAGGAAATCTGTATCCTCGCACAAAATCCACCTACACTCCCCCTCGAACAAATGTTTGCGGAGGACCCGGACATGGATAATTCTCACTGTATTCTTCAGCTCTTATGGAAAAATCAGGGATCCCTAGTGCGTTTTCAAATTGGTAGGCAAAATTATCCCATAATCTTGAAGTTTCTGGACAAATCCCTAGCTCGTGAACCGTCCCATCCTTTGGGGAGACACGAGTTTTTGGCTGGAATCCAGATGGAGGAACTCGTGGTCCACCCATATTTCCGGGAGGAATGGGCACCAATCCTCCGAACACAATTTAATCTAAAAAATCTGGACATTGGAAGTGTCAACGTTAGTCGGTGGGATGACATCCGGGAAGCCATCGTGCGGAACAACGTCACTCTCCAAAGTTTTACTATTGGAGGTCTCAGTTTTGGACAAGTGTGGGACTGCTCTATCTTTGAAACTTGTCGAAATCTGCACACGCTCAACATCATGATTAGTCACAGCCACAAGTTCAACTTGAACAAAATCCCTCAACAACTTCGCTACTTGCATTTGTTTGGGCCAGTCTCACGCGAGGAAATCATGTCGATTGCTGAAAGTCTCACGAGTTTAGATACTCTCAAGTTTTCGCATTTGGGGAGAATTGCAATTGTAGGAGGGCCTGAAGACGAGAGAATCAATATTGCCGTTGTGAAATCGTTGATGAAGCTTCCTCAATTGACTGTATTGTCTTTTGTCGTGTGCTCCTCATTGAGCATAGATTGGGACAGGATTGCATTGTGGTGCAGAAGTATCGAGGGGGATGACATTGTGCTGGACGAACACTTTTACCAAATGCATGGCGAAAATTGTAGGAATGGGCTGACCCTGAAAATCTCTCCCAATTTTGATCGTGAAGCATTTGACTGGGACAGAGATGCGACCAATGCTACCAGGGAGCTTGCTGAACCGGAAGAATCGCAAGTTGCCCCGCTTGCAACACGACGTTCTGTACATTTCAATCTCAGCACATTTAGTTTTCCGTGAAAGCCATATATTTTTGATACATACCTTAATAAATTTCTCGTAATAAACAAACTAATTTGTTGGGCGTGTCTAAAAACCGGCGATCAAGTTGATTACTAGGCTGAATCCACTCGAAACTGCACGCAAATGATGAAGTATGTTATGATGAGTCCAGTCATCTGCGAAATTAAGTGATTGCCATTTATCAGGCACCTTTCGTGATGAAGAATACATTTGGATAATTTCTTACGCTCATCAAAAGTGAATATGTTATCGTAAACAGTCTACACCCCGATATTCCAATATTATTATTTGAAATTTCATGCAAAATGGCATGAACGCGTCGTTCTGGCACGCCGTCCACACCCACAGCTTGCAATTTTACCAGCCAATCCTCAAAGCGTTTTACCTTTTCAAATGATTAGTATACAAACACAGCTTACAAACACGATTATTATTCCAATTTGAATTGTATAGTAAGTGTAATGTAGGAACCTGAGAGCACGTATCCGCTGCTAAGATAAACATGGTGATAACACTAAAAAAGAAAATAACCAGTCTCAAGGTCCCGCCCGACCCTTGAGTTCGCATCATCATCACATCCAGATAGCTATACCAAACACGTCATTGATCAGCTCTGCCAAAGGTTTAAGTAATTTATACTGGCCATACAAGACGTGCCACGCCTTTATGGAGAACGTCTGCTCGAACAATTTGACTGATTTTGCAAAGCTCACTGCTCGTAACCACAGGCTTATGACTCCGGCGAAGATAAGTTGTTGTCCATGAACCGCATGCATGTAGCGCCACAATTTTCCTAGGAACGTTACAACAGCCTGGAGTAACTGGATTACTGTCATTTTGTCAACGGGTAGGGCCTTGTCTACTGGACAAAATTGTGGCTTTTCGAACATGTATCTTGCTCGAAATTCCTTGGCGAGACACCGAGGAATAGCCCATGCTTATATCTTATGTAAAAGGATATCCCAAGGTTGAATGGAGTGAACCCCTGTTAATGATTCTCGGAATTCCGCTTCCTGTAACGGTTGCCCAAATGGATAATGCGATGTATGACGTGTTGAAGCTTACAAGAAGCGCCTTACAAACCATCTGAAATTCATGGTTGGAAATCTTACCGTTATACGCATGTAAACTGTTAATATGTGTACCGTTTGTTAGATTATGCTTTTTTTACTTTTTCGTTGAGACAGAGAGACGACATAATTTGAGTCGTCTCCAAGTACTGTACAGCATTCAAAAACTTGTCAGAATGCTTGTAAAGGTTTCACCAGGTTCAGCAGTTAAATAGGAGCTTTGAATAAACTAGCGGATTGAATTTCACCGAGGCTGGTGTATCACTGTAAATGCTGTTTAGGCGGAAGTAGACCGACACAAACACGACGAAAAACCAAAACAACTGAATAGAGAAAAATACATTAAGAATTAATATGGAACAATATATTAACCAATACTTGACAATCAAGCAAAACCTGTTGAGGCATCCACCGGCGAACAATGACAGCGCCATTGCCATTCCTAACAAATCAAATTGGACTGTAGCCTGTGTAGTATGCAAAGTTGAGTTGAAGGGTTAGGACGTTCCCCCGGTTCAGGCCGTTTTTACTGAAAAGTCGTGGCTCTCCTTCATGTCGGCTATTCCAAGGGGTAGTTGATAAAAGAATTTGTTACTTTTAGAATTATTGACGACCTTCATGGTATAGCAAATCTGCTTCTCATAACAGTTTAAACTTGTTTTGTTGGCTGATGCTGTCAGCATAAAAACGCAAAGAACCAGCTATGAGTTTCCACTCATGCCTTGGAACAACAACCTAAACTTCATTTTGGAAAGTGCTTTATTTTCGCATTTTTGTTGACAAATTAATTTAATTGTACGATGCAAAGCGTTTCCCAATGCCTATGTAGCATGTAAATGATTTGTTTGTTGTGAAGTTGCTTCGTCGTTTCCACCCTGTGAGCGAGAAACGGTTACAAAAATAGTACATTACCATTAGCCGCTGTCAGGGTACATGAACGGGGAGCGGGACTGGACGCAGACAATGAAATACGTCATTAATACTCCAGTCATCATAAATGCCCACATTAGCGACGAAGGCATAAGTCACAGTAAAAATGTTGTTGCCCGTCATTCCAACTTTTGAATGGGATAGCTCATGTGTCAGTAGCATTAAATGGTTTTGTGGGATGCTTTCCAAGTCTTGAACCGGAAGTGCGGATAGCCAATCATCGAATGCTTTCACCTAAAATGATGTCGACGGTTATTTCAATGGTTCAAAATTTAGTTGGAGTACCACTTTATGAATAGTTTGATTTGACCTTGTGGCAGATGTCAGCAGCCAGCAAGAAAGTAACCAAGGCTGAGATGTAAAAGGATATCACACGAAAAAATGTTGTTGCCCGTCATTCCAACTTTTGAATGGGATAGCTCATGTGTCAGTAGCATTAAATGGTTTTGTGGGATGCTTTCCAAGTCTTGGACCGGAAGTGCGGATAGCCAATCATCGAATGCTTTCACCTAAAATGATGTCGACGGTTATTTCAATGCAATGGTTCAAGATTTAGTTGGAGTACCACTTTATAAATAGTTTGATTTGACCTTGTGGCAGATGTCAGCAGCCAGCAAGAAAGTAACCAAGGCTGAGATATAAAAGGATATCACACGAACTCGGACAAACGAGTTTGCATACATTACCAAATTGTCCAGGTTGACCGAGTAGTAAAACACAGATGCCATTATAAACCACATCATCATACCGCTGAAAATCTCATTCACCAGTTTCGAGTACTGCTTGAGTGCGCTATATTTTTTGGTCAAATCGGCAAAAGTCTCAGTTGCAGAACCGGTGACCTCACCAAGTAAATATTTGTTAACCAATTCATTGAATCCAGATGCAGGAAGCCATAAGCATACAACCCCAGCATTTAGCAGGAGCTCTCCAAAATATCCGTGAATATGCCGAAATAGTTTGCTGAAACTTGTCAGTGCGGCTGCTATGTAGTCTGCTGTGGTATGTTTCAATAAATTTGCTTCAATGGACGAAGTGGCATTGAAACAGGGTTGATGACTACTCATAAATGTCACATATTTTGCTTCATGTGTCATGCACCACATCCATCGATCAAAGCTCATGAAAAGCGATGCCTGGGATGAGGTGAGTTTCATGTCCACGATTGACACTGACGCTCCAAGAAGTAGCTCTCCAATGCAAAATGTCATGAAGAGCAGAGTCACAGTTTTCTGTATAAAAACGATATTTACATTTGTATCTTTAAAGCAGGATTTTGTCGCTGCATATTGTTATTACCTGAAATGATTTTGACGGCTTTGGCAAAGCGTCTGAACTCTTCACATATCTGAGAAGGTCTGCAATTTTTTCCGACTTTTGCAACAGCGTTGCGGCTACAGCAAGGTTAAACACGATGTTGACAATTCCACTTGCAAATTCAAAATAGAACAATGGATTCCATTCAGCCTCAGATTTAGGGAGGCGCTTCCGAACCTCGCTTAGTCTAACAATGTTTGTGGTAATCACAAGCAACATCCAAATAATCTACGGAAGAACCGAGTCGTTGTAACGTACCACTACAAAACATTATGCCACACGCTTGTGACATTCTAAGAGTAATAATATCTATAACTTACATACCTTTTGACCTCGTCCAGAATATGTGACTACAGTACCATCATCCAAAGTCACAAGCTTAAAAGGACTAAAATAGGTGAGGTATGAAACTTTAAAGAACATTGAAAGAACAGAAGATGATTTTCTGGGAAAATTAGCGAAGTCATCTTTTGTAGCCTCAATATGCTCGTTACTGCTAATTCCTTGCATTGGTGACAGCAGGATCTTCAACTTTTGGCTTTTTTCCATGATATCATAACATAACTCGTAAATATCTGTAGTAAAAATGAATTAATCAACAGGAGCGAGCAATAAGAACTAAGTCCGGCTACTGGAGAGGTTCACACTTTAAAAGTGCACCAATTGCACCATTAAAGGCTGTGTAGTTAAGTGTGGATAGGTAATACACTTGGTGTTTTGTGTGAATGAAAATTAGTATTTTGGGATAACCCATTTAGTAAACACAATTTAGTCAGTTTTATTTGTCAATTCGAATTTGTCTGTTGATTTTCGGGATTGAGTCCAAAACTGATATTTGCGTAGATGAAGTTGAATGAATGAAAATCAATCTCTTGATTGATGTTTTAAAGCGAGTTATTAGGTCCTCAGATACTGCTATATAGTGCTTCCTCATATACCTGCTCCTCCCTGAGAGTTGTCGGGCCGAAATTGAACGCAAATTATGAAGTACGTCATAACCACTCCTACAATCTGAATGTATAAAAAGTACTACTGCTTGACAAGAAATGTACAATTTCCTATACAAACTATATATGTACTCACTAGTAACCCTTAAAGTTTAAGGCTTAAACTCACACTTGCAACAAGACTATTCGTCAGAGTAAACTTTGCAAGAGTAACGCCCACGCGATTTATCTGCAAGTCGTGAAAGACCACTGCAAGTTGCCTTTGAGGTATGCAAATTGAATACTCCTCATATTCCAAATTTGTTTTTGTTAGCCAGACTTGCAAGGTTCTCACCTAAAATGCCAGGAAACGATCGGTTATCCAGAATTTTCACAAGGAGAGTTGTATCAGGTATTGAAGGCAATTAACTGTAAGATAATGCTTTTAGCACAGTACCTCCTCGCATACATCTGCACCAAACAGATAGAAAAGCACAGAACCACTGAAGTACATTAGTATTTGAACCCTCTTCACAATAGCATCCGTTCTCAGCAGTGCATCAAAGTTACAAGAAAAGTAAAACAGAGAGAGAATAGAATGCGTTGAAATGCTAGCCCAAATCACGTCATTTACCAAATCCGACAGATTCTTCACAGAAATGTACAATTGTTTGAGGAAATGCCACTGGCTGGAGATTGGCAATTCGCTTTCCGTCATTTTGATAACTTTCTTAGCGAATCCGTAGGATGAAATCCATAAGCTGAATACAATAGTGACGACAATAAACTCTTCAAGAAATCCGGTCAAATGTCGAATGTACAGAAATACAAAAAGGGTAGCTGAGAAAATATCGTCTACACAAGATCTAGTCGAGGAAGTCGAGGCTCGACCGAGAAACTGTTCTCGAAGGCGACCTGCAAATACCAATCATTATTATTACCCCTTGCAAGTAGTCATACTAATTCCAGTTTTAAATTTCGATTTCCAATGCCTTCCAAAGTTCCGATTCCTGACACAGTGGAAAGAAACCCCACGCCTATTGCGAGCGACCAGAACAGGTAAGGCAGAACAAGGAGAACAACCTGATTATGGAAAAGTCAATTTCTATACTAAACTTGTACCAACAACCACAGTAGGTCTTTGAACAATTTAAGTTAGACCTGCGAAGATTTCGATGGCATTGGTAATGTTTCACATTGTTGAATATACTTGACCAGACGCAACATACATTTGCCACGCCAAAGAATACACCAAAAACTGATATGAAAGGCAATGTTACAGTAGCCAAAGGCTACTCGAAAGAAGACCGGAGGAGTCAAAATCTCCTCAACTGAGGGATACAAGTTCCAGCACTCGTAACACCGGAATCCTACGCACGAGATCATTCCAAGTGAAGATATGATCTGCAACAAACATACGAAGCATAAGCCTGAGAGTCTTGATTCCTTTCGACTGCTGCCTGTATTCTGAACACACTCACCTTATGAAGTTTACCGCTTCGCAGAAAAATAGTCCCTTCCGAGTTGCATACAATTTGAAACGGCATAACAAAATGGTAATAGCCCACAGCAAAAAAGGTTATCAAATTGTTGGCAAGATAGCTTCTAGTTTTTTCTTCCGAAATTTTGAGGTTTGGGAAGGGATGCACCAGGACGGAGAAATGCTTTGGAGGGAACTTATTAACATCCTTCTCTCCCATCACCACAGCATTCCTATGGAGGTACCGTTTGCAGTGAAATTGATACCTGATGCTTGAGACCACTGTCTGTCTAATAGTAAGATTGCTATGCATCGCAATTGATAAAATTTTTACATCACATCGCCAAGTGGGCGTGGTCAACAAAGAATTCGTGCAAATTGGGGGTGGAGTGAATTGTAATTTCGGCCTCTAATAAATTATCATCCACTTTAATGGACGATTCGCATATCATCTCACTTTAGCACTTGGAACTCGTCGTACTACGGTATTGAACGCAAATGATGAAGTATGTAATAATAATGCCGGTGACCTAAGAAGATCGGATAAAATAATGTTTAGTCTCGTTGAGCCAGTTTAATGAAAAACCTATAAGGTAAAAACGTTCAATTAATCGATAACATTAATGTCAGTTTACATTCGCGACGACTGAATACGTGATCGTAGAGCCAGCCCCTGAGGATATTCCGACAGTATTGCCTTGTAGTTCATGTAAAACTACTTGAAGACGTTGGTGGGAAATTCCTGGACTAGACTCGGTTTGAAGAGTGGATGAAATCCATGCTTCCAATGATTTAATCTGCAAAGGGTTAAAAAATTCAGTAGATTCGTTTTATTTAGCATTAAATCCAGCATTTTTATGCCGGACTGGAATAGTCTTACTTGCTTTGTTGCATCAGCAGCAACTATATACACAAACGAGCTCAGGACAAACAGCAGGATAAATCTGAGCTGGTCATATCCATTTGTTAAGAGTCCAAAATTGATCGGCACATCAAATATCATCAAACCTAACCTATAAAACAGTATTTGTCCAAATGCGTTGTCAATTAATGATGCTAACTGCTTCAGTGACTCGTACCATCCCAGCACCAGATTCCAGGGTGCAGATTTTCCGTACCAAGCAAATCTGAAACTTTTCTCTGAAATTCGGTTAGAAAACTCATTGGAGCTGAGCCAAAAAATGCAGATTCCTGTTGGGAGGAGTAGCTCCTCATATACTCCATACACATGACGCAAAAACGTTGCTGTTAAAGCCACAATCCCAATACACATGTCGCTTGTCGATAAAACCGTAACATGGTCCACATTTTCACATCGATCCCTGGCATCATTGCTAACAAACAATGCATACTTTCCCATTGTGCGTAGAACCTAAGTATTCCCAAAACCTTCCAGGGTCGGAATCCTTTGTAAATGCAGTTAATAAATGATCCGTTAGCGTTAGCACCTATGATTGCTCCAATTGCAGCAAAGAAAAAGCAGAGGATTGGCGGCAGTAGCCTTAAAAAGAACTATTTAGTTACAAAGGAGAGATAAAAATAAAACTTTCATGTTGATTTAATTGCAGATTTCATTTTCATTTATCACCTCACCTTGGACTCTGGGATAGGCAGATCCTCCGATTTGTATATGAAATTTACAACATTCAGGAATCTCTGCGATCGGCTCCACAGGTAGTGCCACATCACAAGATGGAACACAACCTTCAGAATTGCATGAATCACTCGAAAATATTCAGCAGGATCCCAATCCGAGGAGAACTCTGATATTACTTGTCGTGATTCAGCAACTCGGATGAGCAAGCACGGAAGTAGAATGAGTAGCCACAAAACCTATATAATGTCACAATTCAATAGAATTGACAGCTTTGCAATAACTCGAATATTTTCAACTCGATTTTTGGAATAGAAAATGCCAATTAAAAATGTGCCCTGCTTTACATTTAGTAAACCAACATATTATTGTATACCTTAGGAAGCCACCAAGTAACAACTGTTGGAATACCGTTCTTGTGGCATATCATGAAAGGAGATAAGCCACTGTAGAAGGCAAACTTGAAAAACGTTATTATGAGATTTCCGAGGTCCTTTCGTTGATGCTCCATTTAATGCAAAGCAACGAACGCAGAAACATATGCAACGTTCTTAAAGGAATATTTTACTGTTTTCAACCTGTTCATGTAATGGTGCACTGCCTCTAGTTAGTATTCAATCCACAAATTGACGATAATTAAATGAAAATACTCAAACTACACTGAAGATGACATTATATAATAGGGTACCACCCAAAATCGTAATTGCTTGAACCACATACATCCAATTTACTATTAACCTTAGAACAGAGAATAATCACCTTAGTATACGTGTGCAAGTGTGTATTTACACAATTTCGCGATATGAAATCAACTTTATTACCCTATCAGATCAAGTGTGCCAAACAAGATAATTTTCTTCTCTAAAACGTAGCAAAACAAAATGACTCGGAGAACGTTAACTTTTTTTTCAATCTACTTTCTACTTACTACAATTTCAGTTAGGTTAGGAACCTCCGATTGAAAAACAGCGATTTGTATAATATTCATATTTTTAAAAAAGTTATAGGTTTATAATATATATATATCATCTTTAATTTTTTTTGAAATGATCACATGTATTTACCCATTGAAAAACATATCCACATTCTTGTGGTATATATTGGTATATACATACATCTTTAGTTTTTACTACTCCAACACCAGGCCAGGAAGACACTAGAAATCCATATAGATTCCAACGTTGAAGGCACAAGCAGGTGTTTGAATCACGAAATGAGTTGTTGATTACCGTCGATGCTGATTTTACTACTCCAAATCCAGACCAAACGAGACTTCTGAAAACTAGTAAAAATTTGTTTCATGTACATCCTTGACTCAGATAAAAAGAGGCAAATGCATAGTAATGCTGTATAAAACATACAAAGGCTCCGGAGCTGGATCATCATGATCATTTAAGAACAAAAATCCCCCAACCAGAGCCAAGTTACGACTCCCACCGTTGCAGTGTCTTTCGTAGCTCCGTAAATTATCGTCATTATAACCAATGAAATTTACTTGTTTCAGTGAACTGCAAAATCAAATCAGTTCAAGCTACGTTACAGTTTAGATCCTACCTTTGTATTTAAATGGGTACGCCATGTCGCAATGTACCTGAAGCAAAAATTCAATTAAAAAAGTTCCGCTTACTTGTTACAAAAATTGGAAAGCTCGCTGGATTTCAGAGGTGGAATAACACAACAATTGGCATTCAAACTTGCACCGGGGTTTCGTACACACTCCAGAAACCTTCTCAATATGTCTTGACTATAATAATTAATACCACTAAATTCAAATATCATCAGACGAGACAAAAAATTAAATTCCAATAAGAAACCGAATATTACCGATCATTGAAAGATGATGACGCTATATAAATTCCGCCCAGATATATAGCATCAAAGAGATGAAAAAACCGTACAAACTTTGGAACATTCATTGTATAACAAATTTCTTCCACTATCTCTCCTATTACAATGGTCCCATAGGGCAAAGAAAATTCTGAACAATGTAATGATTCCCACGACTTCCCACTGTGATGCAGAATTTTTGTTCCACCACACCCTAAGAAAGCAAAGTTGGAAAAAATAACTAGACATAAATCATCTTCACACTCCCTTGCAAAGCTTTGAAATTATAATGCGTCAGACTCATGCTGTCCTTACCAAAGAAGTAACCTCGAATACTTTTAAAGATGGAAGACTGTGGTGATCCCTGAACTGGAAATGCTACTGGTAATTGACTTGTAATCATATCTGCTAAACCACCCGGCCTTTCCTCTTGTAATTGAACGAACAGATCTATTTTTTTAATGTAAACAATATACTCAGTTAGGGAAGAAAGGTGTCAGTCAATTAATAAAAAATTAAACTAACCTCCACTAACTCCGCATTGCAACAAAAATCGTTTACATCTTTCCCGTAGATCTAATGGTAATTGCTGTGATTGTTGTGAATCGCCACAATCAGGAATCTTCCATAAAGACACTTGGTTTGGATGCACGTTGTTCAGAGTTTCAATGGTATGTTTGGTTCTTATGAGGTCGCATAACCCTTGTATTGATTCTGATAACTGAAAGCTGAGCCTGTTTCGTATTACGTTAATTTATAAATTATTAATACTTTTCACTTTTGCTACGGATTTGTACAAAAACTTCAACTGGCAAACCAGTACAATATTTTATGTATTACCTTATGTTATGACTCCGAACAAACTGGAAAAACTCGGCATGACTCAAGATAAGTTTCAGTGGGACTAACTTCTGAACTTCCATTTTCAGCACCGTTAACCTCCTACGCACCCTACGTCGAACAATTTTACGTTGCTCTTGGTTGTTTACGACCATATCCAAACAGTCACACAAAAAGTCCACCGCATATTTTGAATCCGCATTGTCTACTTTGCCTTTGCATATTACAAACCGTTCTGAAGTATGGGACGGACTGGAGGAAGGCTTATGAATAGAGATGCTCTTGAAGCATTTATATAACAAAAACAGTAGACCACAGGTAAACAGTGTCACGGAATCAAACACTTTGCAGACAAAAGTTCCTCCTACAATATACAAAAAAAACTGGACATACAAAAAACTGCCTCTTAAACCTGTCTCTAAACGTTGAGTAATGTGTGGTTTGAACTGTACAGTATACCTTGCCGAAGACATCGTAAAGCAATCAAACACTCACAATAAAAATATTTCTGAAATCTAATCTCCCTGCAACTTTCATAAACAGCAGATACTTCCGGCTAAAAACAAGATTATAGCATTAAAAATCAATTCATGCTCAATTCTCCAATTTCGATATCCACTGCTTGTTTGGATTCATTGAGGGTACTTACGTTGTCCACCAGCAAGGTATGCAGCCCCAAGTCATTAGTTCGTAAGAGCACAACCTTGACAAACTTATTGATGGTCTCTACGTCCACAATATCGTTAGGCCCTGTAACAAGTCACATTGCACTTGAATCCCTGGCTTCAAATTAAATGAAGCATCTCTTGCATGTATCGCGTCATACATTCACATTACTTATGATCACATACCTACAATTCCACCGACCGACTCGATAATTTCGGTTGGCAGATCTTGTAAATCTTCACAATCTGGAACGCATCCTAAATTCAGGGCGGTAGAGCTGGGATGGTGTAAAACTCCTAAAGAATTTTAAAAAAGGCCAATGGCAAAATAAAATTTCTGCAAAAACATTGTTGAAACATGCCCTTGCCTTACAGGAATCTGAGGAATCGAACCTGTTTTGCAATTCATATCCTGTTCAGTGGACACTGGTCCATTAATTTTCATCGCCAAGATCTTTGTTGATAGTAATTGCCGGGTTTGAGAACTTTTCCTTAGAATATATCTGTAAATAAATCAAAGTATGTTTAGCAAATCTTTCTCAAATGGATAGGGTAATGCCATTACCGTAATGGGTATAAAATATCAGTCTTTTCTTACTCCCGGAAACCCTTGGAATTGTGCCAGAGATCGCCAACGTAGTATACCCCTGTAATATCATGAGGAGTGTTTGGAGTCTCAGAATGAAGCTCTTTGGGGGATGTGAGATCAAAGTTCAACAAGGCATCAATGTTAGCTAGCTTGATAAAATTTTCTTTGTACGTAATCTTCCATTGTCTAGCAAGGTTAAAAACGGCCGACTTTCGCTGTACGCAGAGATGAAAATCTGTTGGTCCTACACCTGATATTTCCATCTGTTAAACGTTGAGGCAAACCCACTATAAAGCATGACTACTAAACAGGTATTCTCCATTTCATCAGTATTTTTTGTCATACTCACCTTGCTTTTGAGCATGGCATTCACTGCTTCGGTGAGTATAAACCTCATATCAATTTCTACAGAAAAATTCCTTGGGACGGGACTCAAATTTTCTCTAACATAATCAACATTAACAACAGACTGGTCGATATGAGATGAAGACGAATTTAACCATACCATATTCTCTTCGCATGTTATCACCTATAGAAAAACAAGCTTATTACAACGTATTGAAACATTGCTCGTTTGTTTAATTAAGTTTTGAGAGACATTAGTTATTTAATATAAACCTCTAAAACTGCCGCTGTATCATCAGCTCCTGTTGGAGGTTCTGAATTCTCAGACTCTACATCCAGAGGAGTACACTCACGGTTGCTCTTCGCGTTGGGCGTGTCAATAATTTTAATTCTCTTTGATGGAGTAGACAAGCCATTAGGTAATAATAACGGTGTTCCAGAGCCAGATCGCTTAAGATTCGATTTTCTTGGTGCACCCAGTGGCGTCCCGAAAATCCCACTACTTCCTCCACCCGATATTAGACTTTGTTTATCACAGGCAACAGGCGTGGAAGCATTGTTCTCACCAACAAACGTTGTTGACTCTTCACATATCAATTGGACCGTCTTCTTGTCAACTTCTTCTCCAATGACATCGCTCGATTTCTCCTGGTCCTTCTCGTTCTTGGGAACATCTTGGTCTCCAGACTGGGATCCATTGTTTGTGCTCTTATTTTCCACTACTTCCACCACTCCTTTTTTAGAGCTCTCAGACGTCCAAACTGGAGCATCACAGTCTTGAAGTTTCGC
>JAHZMW010000239.1:0-12097 GCA_027743745.1 Alloscopus bannaensis
GGATATGGGATGGAATATTCAACGACATGTGTTTATACAAAAACAAATGAGCGAGACTGCTCATTCAGTTCGAAATATTCTGTAGCAATTATTGCCAAATAGGCCAAATCAGAAAATGGAAGTTTGGTTCAACTATATTCATTAATATGACGCCATTATTTTTTTCATTAAATTTAGTAAGTTACTTTTATACTTTAGGTGGACCTTGGTTGATGGTGGATGTAAAACGTTATTTTAAGGCTTAAATTATATCTTGGTACTAATTTTGCTTACCAAAGTGAACGATTCACGGGCAGCGTCCTTTTGACAAGTCTCCAGCTCCGTTAGAACAGCTTCAGTACTGGTTTTCAATGTACCGAATGACAAAAATGAAGAGCAGGAAACCCACGATGAACGCGGTCGAGACTCCGAGCACACCCATGACGAGATGCTGCTGCTGGTGACGCCAATCTCCCAGACAAAAACAATTGAATGAGCTTCTGCTCTGTTATTGATATTCAAAGGAGCACCCACATCTCACGGTCAGCAAATTCTCTTCTATACTCCCTCTCCTACGCACAATAATCGACAGATGGACTTAAAAAGATGGCAGTCCCAAGACCAACCCGAAATACGCACTCACCAGGAAACAATGACACTGACAATGATTACAATCTCACGGTCAGCAAATCCTCTTCTATACTCCCTCTCCTACGCACAATAATCGACAGATGGACTTAAAAAGATGGCAGTCCCAAGACCAACCCGAAATACGCACTCACCAGGAAACAATGACACTGACAATGATTACAGAGTGTTAGTCTTTTCCATTAAAACAATACGCTCTTTCTGTTTCAATTTCTTCAATGTCTTAAGTGCCTCGAAGGGGCTCCAGTTCTGCACTAATTACAAGTTAAGACAAAGTACCAAAGGACACTCGCGAGTCGCGAGTCGTGTAATGAATGGCTGGTGAGGATCAAGTAGGAAAAAATTACTGGACCGTATACAACACCCTGCCAATACTTGACCACTTTCTCCAGAGCTTTCTATTTTATGACTTTTCCCTGTTTATTTGCAAACAACACCAGACCACTTCCAAGAAAAAAATTACTGGACCGTATACAACACCCTGCCAATACTTGACCACTTTCTCCAGAGCTTTCTATTTTATGACTTTTCCCTGTTTATTTGCAAACAACACCAGACCACTTCCACCACATTATTTCAATCCTCCCACAATTATATTTCCTTTGTAAAAGTGACGCTACGGAAAAGTTTCAGAGAACGGGAAGAGAATGCTTGAATTTCACTCAAGAGTTTTATCCTTGATTCTTTTTGGCAAAGTTGTGAATGTTTTAACAGAATGTCTCTCTCGTTGCACCCTGAACTCACGACTTCACACAGCAGTGGAGGATATACATAGTAAGTTTGGCTATGTCTCATTCTGGAGGAGAGTGGAAAAGGTAGTTAAACCTAGAAAAAACATGCATACTACACTAGTCCTTTCTCCACTTGCAACCCGATAACAATTTGGTGTACACACTCACGTCCGCGTATTTTTTCAGAGTATAGCTACAAATACACAGTGTCCAATTCCAATGCACTTTCCGAAGAGGTTGCAATAATGTTTTTACACTCTACCCTCACAATATATGCATCCAAAGGACTACAGAAAAGTACACTACTAAAACCCTTTGGAAAAAGCTGCTACAAATTCCATCGAACTTCTATACGCGTGTGAGCTCCTTTCAAATCTGCACTGTATACAAACATCGTAGTATTAGTCTACGTGTGTGTCACGTACTGAATGGGTGTGGGATATATATTTCCCTGATAATCATATACATGTGGTAGTGCACAATGAGCCCTTGTGTTTCCAAAAGAAAAACCTGTTTTCGCAGTCTCCCCCACAAACTCTAAGATGACATCCATGCTTTTCCCCAACTTCTTTTGCTGGAGAAAAAAAAGCTATGAGCTCATCACACACGGCATATCCGCGTCAGCTAAAATTGCACTCGTTCGGGTACTCGCTCCCCTGTTCGGGAACTGGTTCGGAGGACAGTTGAGCAGAAAAGTAGGTTTTTTAAAAAACACCACGATCATGATGACATGAGCCAATACACATTTTTATATATGCTCATATTAGGAAGTATGATGAAGGGATCGATACGTGAAGCCCGACAGTTTCCGTGTTTTTCCCGAGCCCGGAAAACTCGCGTGTTTAAAGTGTAGGAGGAACAGTGGTTTACTGTCTTGTGTCCAGAGCCACAGAGCTCTGCTTTCATGTGTGCACACGCCACAGTAATCACACTCCGGAGTTGCCCTCTTGTTGCCCGCAGCTTAGAACAGCAACCCTTTTCCAAGATTCGGCAATGTGCCCGTAATAATGTGTACAAATATGTCGAAAGCCTTTGCAAACACAAAAGGAAAAGAAAGCGTTTTTTATACAGCGTCCTCCTTTCTCCTCGTAAATTCCTTTGTTTTCTTCTCAAATTTATTGCCACAAAGCGCCGCCCGACAATGCCATGCTCTTTAGCTCACTGCACCACATTAAATCAGCATTATACAACGCTATCCTATTCTGTAGCGCTTATATAGGAAAGAACCATATATGAACGCAAATGCTTGTATGCGTGTCCATTACTAAAAATAGGAAGTAATAAAACAACTGCCCGTAAGCGTAACAAAAAAAACTTTCTCCCTATTCTTGGGATTGGTTTCAAACGAGCGAAACAGTACTCTAGGAGCAGCATCCTATTATTTTTGGTACCAAAGGAGCAAGTCTTCCAAAATACGCGTTTTTCAGCAGAGAAAGGAGTGCACCATCGTGTTTCTCTTCCTTCAACCTCACCTTCCTCCATCCTCCATTTATTTTCGGTTGCCTACTCTCGCTGGCGCCACCATGTCGTCTCCCTTGCTTCCCACTTCGAACAAGCACGTAATCCGAAAAGAAAGTTGCAGCTCACATCTCTCCGCTCAGTACTGCACTGCTCATAAAAGATGTGTGCCAGGAATAAATTTAATGCAAAAACCATTCCCTCCGATCTCGATGATATCGCACGTTCAACATTTAGCTAATAATGGCGCACTCGGCTTTTTGTCATATAAAGAAATCATTAAAGAACTATTTGATTCCACCTCTATATCTTTGACAATGTTTGGATATCACATGTATATGGCATTGTGTAAATCTATTATTACGTTGGCACTGAGTGAGTACAGTACATGCACAATATCGAAACAAAATAATAATATATCGTTTTTTGGCTTGTTATAACTTCCAAGTCGTCATCGTCATGCCTCGCTAAACTTTCATCCTTTTTGGCAACTGAAAAACTCGCTTTTTCCCCTTTCTCTTTCCAGAGAAGAAAGACAGAGAAAAAAATCTTTTCTTCTTTCTTCGAAGAGAAAGACAGGAAAGCTTTTCTTTAACTTTTTCTTCTCTCAAAATGGAATGGAAAAGTGAGAGTGAGTGCCAAACCAGAAAAAAAACTGACTTCTTACTTTTTCTTACTGCTTTCACTAAATACCTATATGACTTTATATGCTTTACGCTATCATTCATTCATGTACATAGGAAGCTAACATGACGTGAGTGAGAGATGCCAGAATAAGAGAGGATGTGGGTATATACAGATGAGAAAAGGAGTGGATTTCTCGAAAACTTTCTCTCCTCAAATAATGTAATAAGTTTTAAACAGTTTTCCCATTCCCTTCCAGGGAAATGTACAGTCCAGGACGGGGCAATGTATCCAATATCTCGTCCATTTACGAGACGTTTTCCACTCCACAGAGAGAATATGGGGCTCGCGCTCACTCACCCACTGTTTTCCAAAGGATATTGAATAACAGTTACGTATTTTTTTAAAAAATTTGTTACACTCCCATAAGCTCAACGTAAAGGGAAAAAAAAGAAATCTCATTTTTCTGTAAACTTTTTTTCACAGTTACTCTCTCTCTAAAAGTTTTTGAGAGAAAGTTTTCCTCTTTTCTGAATTAAACATGCATTCCCGAGTAATAAAAGATATAGATATCCATTTCTGAATGTAAACGAGGAGAGTAAAACGGATACGAGATGATTTTGGAGCATATCATATAGTTATATAGTTTAGGCTTTTAAAGGGAAATGGCTACGGATATCTATTTTTTCTCTGGTTTATGTTCCCATTTAAATTGTATATCCAATAAGCAAACATTATTTTTATATGGTAAAATCGTCTCATTACCCGTTATCCGATCCTATATCGTATACACAGAACCATCAGGCGGAAAAGAATTTTTTTTCTGGAAAATCACTCAAATGGAAGATGGTTTTTAGTGAGCACATTTTTTTCAAGGCAATAATAATACAACTTTATAAAAGATGTGTTCATAGAGTTTCCTCCGCTAAAGCACAAGTAATTGCGACGATATTTTAGTTTCGTAAAATGGTTTCCACTTTTCATAAAGTGGTGTGGTGGTTTACGACTCTGTATTGTTGAGCACATCAAGTGGGGAGAGCTTTTGTTATTTTTTCGCTAAATGCTTCATTTCCAGAACGCGTAGCTTCCGGCTAAAAATAAAGAGCGAGCGAGCAACAGAGAAAGAGTTGTTGAGTTTGATAAAATAGTACACGAGTGCCATCCACAATTGGATTAGCGTTGCTTCCCCTCTGTTGTCTGCTCTTGCATATTATTTTGTCTCTCACAAAGCAAAATGTGTACGAATCATGTTCATGGCTGCCCAAAAAACAATGTTGGAATCGTACAGAGGAAAGCGACAAAGCAGATGAAATTAGCATGGCACTCATGAATTGGATCTCGTAAAATGACTAAAAAGGATGAGACTTCTGGATCCACTTGTCAAAAAACATCTCGCATTTGCTTGTCGAGCAAACATGGAATTATGCTTTTTAGAGCGACAAGCATTTGGTATTGCTTGACAAAAAAGGAATAACCTAAAACGTTATTTTTTTCATTTACTAGCTGCCTGGAATATCATCATCACTTATTGCTACTGAACTATTTTTCATCATTTTTTTGGAATCCTACCGCGACTCATTTTCAGGTATCAAAAATCGTTAAATGAATTCAAGGTATGCTAAATATTTCAGGATTCTTTTGAAGTGATTCATTGAAACGCGTTGTTCTGATGAAGTCTAAAATAAAAAAAGTGTGCTCCTATTGCACAAAGAACGCGATTGAAATTCGTTACAAAAGGGTGTCACAATATGAAGGTAAAATTACAATAAAAAATATTACACTTCTCTCACAAAGGAGCGTGACTCCTGAATAGAGCTGTCGATGTAAAAAGGTTTGATGTTTATTATTGCATTATTCCCCTTTCATAATGGCATTGTCAACTATTCATACGAAATAAAGTATTCGTCGATCAGCCTTCTTCTATACCTTCCGTTTTTAGCAACAACACATGGACAAACTCAGTGAGTGGAAAGATACCATGAAAGCTAATTCGAACGCCTCAATTTTCTGACTTGTCTGACTGGCAGAGACTTGCTTCTTACAATTCGATTGTTCGAAGGCATAATGAAAGTGGAGTATAGACTCCATAAAATAATCCTGCGAACAACTTTATGTATTTATTCACCAAACCAAATAAAGCTGTCGTGTACACCGTATATTAAGCTTTCTCCTTCTTTTGTGATGTATCTTTGTTATTAGTTTTCTCTGGTGAGGAAAAGTTCACAATTTGATGATAGATTTCTAAAAAAGAAATGATGCAACATTCCACTTTCTTCCTTTTGTTTCATTGGAAAACTTATTCGTCTTCGTCGTCGCGTCCTCTTTTTCGCCCACTCTCCTTTATTTCCATTCCAGTGCGTGCGTTCAACTTGCCAATTCTTCCGAGTCTCTTCTCCTGCTTCAGATTAGAAAGGAGTTCCTTTCTGCAAGACGAAGAACAGTTGTCGAATGTTCCACACAATACGCAGAGGCATTGCGTACATTATGTGCCAATTCAATACATAGATACCGTATCTATTTAGTACTTATTTGCTATATAGAACTCAAGTTTTGAACCCCTCCCTCAAAAAATGCTTATATTTTTCTGTTGAAACACACATTTGTTGGTTATTGTCATTTTCATCCGTTCTGACCGTTTCTTCTATTGGTTATTGTCTTTAGCTTTGTCGTCAGAGATCCCAACAACGTCGTAGTCACATCCATTTCAGACAATATCATCCTGTGCTTTCTTTCAACTACCTCTGTTCCTCTCTATTATGAGCAGGCTGTGATGATGTAATAACTAGTCAAGTTATGTAACGTCCGTTCATGCAATCAACAGAGAAAATACAAATAGTGTCTAACTTTCCCCTTTCATTTTCGATGTTCGATATTGCTCAGCAAAACCCTTTGGTATACGCGGAAGTTGTTGAGAAAGATAAGGAAGAAAGTATACAAAGGGAGAGGATATAGGAAGTGAAAGTTCGGTTTATTGTGCACCTAATATTCTGTTTCCCTCTTACTCCCCATAAACCGCGAGCGTTGGCATGCACAAATGCAACTTTTTTCCCTTTACTTCCAATCTCCATTTTTTCTCATTTTCTCATCCTCTCTCATCTCATCTCAAATATTCTCTCATTTTCTCCAGCACTGAAATGGATGAAAATGAAGTGAAGTTGGATATCTTAAAGATGGAAAGAAAGGAGGCGCGTTTCATGATGAGTCTCGTACAACACTTTCACAATGGACTCGTATTGAATGATGCCGAGTTCTCCAAAAGTGCGGAGCATCCAGAGTGATGTTCTTGTGCGTCAACTTACTTAGCAATGCGGAAAAAAACGATAGTAATTTTCTTATTTTGTCCCTCATTTCATACGTCTTCCTTTTATTACACACACACGTACACATCCAATGGACAGAGAAAAAGGCGTAGTTGAGAATGCTTTCTCCGCTTTTGCGAAAGCGTAATGGTTTAGTTGAAGCTCTTTCTCCTCACGTATCTAGTTCTCATGCACAAGTATAAACCTCAAAAACATGTATGTTTTTTTGGTATGCGTGCATTATTATTGTTCGCAAAGACGGGATAAAAAGGGAAGACGAGAATAAATAAATGTTGTTGGATGAGGAGTGGAGCTTGGAAAAAAGAGGAAAGAAGGATATTAATGGAATCCACTCTGAAGAGAAAAATAAGGATAAATACACGTATTCCAGAGATGCATGACGTGCGTTTGAGATGAGCTTCCGGAGCTCACATCAAGACGTATAAAGTGGTGTATGCTTCACAAAAGCTTTATTGAAAGAATTGTATATTTCTCCAGCACAAACATACCACCTTTCCTGTTAATACGAGATGAGGAATCGATACATGAGGAAAATCCTCATTTCTGAAGAACCGGATGAAAGTCCTATAGAAAAACGAGAATTTGTGTGTAACCAACGAAAAATTCATTCCTCATTTCTGCAGATCCCATTCAGAGAGGAAATGTTAGTAGAGAGAGATTGTGGTTCGTCGTGTGTGTCTTAAGCATGTGAAAATTATGTATGTATTTGAGAGATCAAAGATACTTCTTCGAGAGAAATCCCCTTTTTGCACGTTGAGTAGGATTTTGGTGTGATATGCAAAAGACGAGTGTGGTTCGGAAAAGATGAGGATTTTAGCTGGCTGGTGACAGGAACGACGATATTTTCTCCAAGTCGCGAGATTAAAAACCGGCACACACACAGATGACATCTCACACAATTCCGCGTGCACAAAGCTCGCACTTTCGTGCAAATAGATGCTCACACACGAAGTGAGGATGTGTACACACATACATCACACTCAGAACTCGCATACAGAGACTCACATGAGTGATTTCGAAGAAGACCACCGAAATTGGGAAATTACAAAGGAAATGTGGTCGTGAGGTTTTGTGTAAACGGCCAGTTTACACCGTTGGCACACGCGATGACTCCGAGTTTCTGTTTGCTCAAAGTGTGCACGAAATTTTAAACAGAAGGCGAGTTGACACATGGTTTTAGCATAATATATCTCTTTCTGCTCGTGGTGTGTGCCTCAGATGAGGAGCTTGGGAAAAGGAGGAACATTCACAATGAATGTGCGGTAAGAACACGTTCGTCAAACTAGAGATTTTCAAGTGGACGTGTGCTGGTGACAATTTATGGGAGAATTATTGTACGTCCTCTTGAAATTGTGGAGAAGGAAAACTTTTACCTCCAACACCATCGCAAAAGTCAATATTCCGAGTGGGAAGCAGCAAAATGCCACTCGCTACAGCGTCAACTGAATTCAAATCGAGGACAATACTGCGCCAGAGGGAATCATTTCAGATAATTCTCTTCCTGTGCAACTCTCCCCGCTTCTTGCTGATTAGCAAAAAGGCGAGAAGAGGAAATTGGGGCTGGTAAATGGAAAAGGATATTGAGAAAAAAATCGGTACTTTGTGATGATGAATGAAATAGGTGAAAGCAGAATGGTTCCTACATCAGACTAGAGTATTTTAGTAGTATGGGAAGAGAATTAAAAGCAAGCTCTGAATGACAAGCTGGTGACAAATGATTTGACATTGCTCCGAGAGGTCACATCGCTCTGTCACTGCTCAAAGGGAACGTGTCTACCGCACACGAAGCATACAACTCCATCACTTCATTCTAAGCAGCAAGTCCGCGGTCCACATTTAATTTGTCTCTTTCATTGTCAACCTGCTTGTTCCGCCGTCCATACAAATTCACTCGTCTACCCAGTAATCAAGTGGGACAAGAGCTCTGCAATTAGTGGAGGTCACCTGTGACAAATTGTAACGAGATGCTTGTAATCATGAAACAAGTGTAGCTCTCGATTATCTGCTTTCTGTAATTGAAAGGGACTTCCCGGGAAATGTAAGTGCGCACATTGAAGCACGTTCATTCACATCAGTGTCGAACTGAAGTTGTCACTTTTGGAGACAAGGACACTTCCAGTTGTCAAATTTAAACAAGAGATAAAATTTGCCGAATTTGTAGAGACATTGAATTAGCTCCACTCATCTCATCCTCAGATGGAGAGATAGAAAATAGGAACTCTCATTTCCCTGTCCTTTCATCAGGCACATAAATAAGCATGAAGTCGTGGAGCGAGCAGCAAATTTCAGGTTTTCATCGCGTTTCAATGCAAAAGAGTGAGCCCACTTTGCGTCGCTTACTCGCTCAAAGTCTTCATTTTATGGAACGCTTTCATCATCCTCTCCAGCGGGGGTGCATTCACTCAAAGTTTACAAATAAGGAATGGAAATGAGTGAGACCTTTGAGTAACTTTTTGTGCATACCTCACCAGCATTAGCTGCTTTCACTCTCTGTCTCTTCTACCTCTCAAAAACTGTGAAGGCTTAAAAAGACAGGGAGCGAAGGTAAAAGAATGAGGCGTTGATACAAAAAGGATGAGTAAATAGCGAGATTATACGCGTCATTCCGTACGGTCACAAATGGAGAAAAAAATCTTGTTGCCAGCTTAGCTTTCCTTTTGGAAGCAGTGAAAAGAGCTCGTGGGATACATATTGGAGCTCTACCTCTCGTTGCGTATCAAAGGAAGAGAGATCAGGTAATGAAGTAACGGGAGAAATTCCCTGTAATCTGATCCATTATCCATTTATACAGAAAGCGAGAGAGATGTCATCATTTCCTTCATTCAACCTCCCGATATCTCGGGGAGTGCACGTCGGATGTGGAGAGCTGAAGCACTTATTAGCGTGCTGCTGTTTTTGAAAGGATTCTCTCCAGGGATGTATTACATGAGCACCCACACACATACACAACGCCTGCTCTTACCTGTGATGCTATTCAGTCTTCTCGAGGCAGAGAAAGCGGTTCTCTGTGGAAAGCTTAAAAAATCATGAGCTCAAATCATGCAATTTCCCTGGCTCCGAGATGGGCTTCCCGACGATGATGAGATGAGGAGCGAAATTGAAAACTCGTTTCATTACTCTACACTACACATAAGCGAGCTATAATTAGGCTGGCAAGTCCGCAGAACATCTCTATATAAGCGTGTATAATTCTCGAACGTTTGCGACACAAGGGCATACCAAGTTTTTGAGTATTTCGCTGATTTGCTCTACCTTTCCATCAAGCTCCCTTCAATTTTACATTTTATATAGTTAAAATGGTATATAACGCGGTTCTCGGGGAGAGGGAGCAGAGGTTTTTCCGAGTTTGAGTTTTGAGCAAATGAAAAATTGATGCGAGCAAGAAGACTTAGCAAGTTGAAATTGGATTTGGTCCTTGAGAGAGAAACGAGCTCCTGGTGTCGTTTACATTATGCTGAGTACCAGAGGAAAAGTCTCTTCTGCAAATAAATTCTCCATGTACCTTTTAACTAGAAGATAAGAAGATTTTTACGACTTTTTACAGCACGCAGATGAGAATGGGGTGGTTGTGTGTGTACCTCGAATTTCTTGAATTGGTTCTTCTTTTTTGGGGTAAGCAAAGGTTTTTCACTCGGTGTTCAGGATTTTGAGTTGAGGACACGTAATAAAGTGAGCCATAAACTTTGCTGGTATAATGTAGTCTCGAAGAAGAGAAAAAGTTGGAGGCTAGGAGACGTAAATTTTTACCCCATTTAATGTCTTGCTGTATTTTCTCTCGTAAATATATTTGTGAACTAGCGTACTCTATGCATATTCTTCTGTCTCGACCAACACTATACGCACTGCTGTTGCCACACTGCTGTCATTCATAATTTATTCAGTAGTTTAGGTTTCTTTAACCGCTTGGCCATCCCATCGAGAACACTAGTGTGCAACGAGGGAAAAAAAAACTTTCTCCCTTTTCAGATGATTCAGAGATGGAGATAAAAAAGGAGTAATGGTAATGGTCTATATAGTTTGTGTTGTTCCAACAACGGACATTTCACAGTGTCTAAATAAAAATAGGAGCAACACAGCAGCGATGCAAATCAAGTTGAATGTGATATACTATTCAGAAACAAAACAACGATAGTACGGAAGTATATACATTTATAGTATCTTTGGAAAAAGTTTTTCCTGTGGTCTTTTATATAACTATTGTTCCAAGAAGGCCAGGAGGGAACGTCCCAAAATATTTTCTATGGTGCGTAACAGGAAGTGTACTACTCAACTCATCATAATCATTACACATTCACGAAAGAAGATGATGCAGAAGAGTACGGTTCTCTCCTCAAGCTTCCTTATCATTTTCATATACATAATCGTCCTGTCTAAATGAATAGCTTTCTAAAGGCGCACACAATGACAATGACGATGATATTGCTCCTTGTATTTTTTAACGCTGAAATTGTCTTCCTTCCGCTCAGAAAGAACAGGCCAACAGCAACATGATCGTATCCTCATGTTTTCGTAAATCTGAACGTAACTCGCCAGAATCTCTAATGCAAACTGTGAACAAAGTGTAAGAATTAGTGAGTCATTTGAGGCGAGTACAAATGCGCACCCCTGCCACCATCATCACCATTGTTTAATATACAATAGTAATAAGGGTGCTTTTCGCTGTCACCTCGTGTTTCCGCCCTTGCGTTCTTCCCATTTAATATTTTTGGAGTATACATTTCAGAGGTTTATTAAAAATGAATGGTTACATAGAGGGTGAGGGAGAGTCTTTCGTAAAAAGCATCATTAAAATAATCTGCTTATCCACTGTGAGTTTTTGAGTATTGTGCTCTACAGCGGAAAAACTGTTATCCTTGAGAAAGTGAGAAGTGGAATGAGGATCAGAGAGAGGTGTAAAACGGATTCCTTTGTTTGGACAGACGAGCAAAGCGGAAAGAGATAAAAAAGTTACGAGCAAGAAGTGCTGACTACAGTACAAATAAAACGGGGAAGATTACAAGTAACTATCTGTGATCAGTGAGCCCTTCAGAAGTTTGGAAGTGCTTGCTCTTTCAGAGTTTTTGAAACTCTCGCACACACATTCAAGGTTTTGTGTGGGCAGAAGTGAAAATTTTGTAGATCATTTTAAACTCTTGTTGCGTGTCACTGCATAAATATGCAAAGAAGGCGGAGCTTAATGCTGAAAAATGCTTGATGCTACAGCTTCTTCTTGTTACGCACAAGCAAGTTGGACTCAAGGTGACATGAAAAAGTTGGTTATAAGGTGACGATAACCAGAATTTATGCTTTGTGCAATATATCACCTTTCTGACAAAAATCAGCTTTCCACAAATAACG
>JAHZMW010000240.1:0-11079 GCA_027743745.1 Alloscopus bannaensis
CCGAGATGAATGCAGTAAAAAGTGGAGTAATCTTCATCGCACATGGAGGAAGGTGAGACAGAGACCTCGGGAAACTCGAGGAAAATGGGAGTTCTATGAAATGGTGACCACTCTTGTGAAATCGCTATCCGCACGGAATCGCGACAAGCTGCCTATGATGAAGAAGCAGAGTAATTTAACTACTTCAGACTTCATTTTGAAACTAATGGAGAGTACAAGAGAAAGTCAACAAGCTATTGAGGCAGCTGAAGAAAAATTCAAGAGACAAGTGGAAGCGTTGAATGAGGAAAGAGATGAAATTCTCGGTGATATAAGGAGAATATTGGTGGATACCCCTGGTGGTTCGGGAACTAAATCTCTTGCTGCTTTGGAAGCTGTGGAAAGTTTTCATTTAGCAGACCAATCGAACCCTCGCAATGTGATTCCGTTACTGGAAGACTGTAGAAGCAAAAGTTCGCCAATATACTTCAAATGTTTTCGTAAACCCCGTCACATAGATCTTGACAATTCTCAATTTCGGTTAGTCACAATGGAGTCAGTGGTCACACAAGCCAGAAGCGGATCTGCAGAATCACGCGCGAGTCCCAACTCTGTTGAGCAATAGTCGTACTCCTAAAATCTTGCTTTTGGAATTGACGCATGCTTCCCTGCAAACCTTAAAACGGTATGAATTCACTTTCGTATACCATTAGTAATAGTTATTTCTAGCTCTACACTCCGGGACACTATTTCGGAAGTATTTTACGAAATCGAAATGCTGCTACCGTAGAATAAGAAGTGTCTTCTGACTGGAGCAAAAATAATTTTATATATTCATTACATTTGTTACAGTTACAATGTACAATGCTAAGATAATTTACATATATATTGGTAAAGAAGAACTTTGACCAGAGGAACTTAAGAGAGTGTATCAAAAAATATTAAAAATAAATTGGTTATGGTTCTGGAAACATTGATATTGGCACAGCAGTTGTAACACTATACCGCAATTAGCCGCTGAAAGTACACCTGAATATTTTCATGTAATTACTTTCAGCACTACTTTCAAACTCCTGTTTTCGACTTAGGGCAGCCTACATAGTTGGCAATGCTCAGGGCATTGACTGACAAGCGGCGGCTCAGGAGCATTCCTTTCCGCTTATAAAGGCTAAGGATTCCTATTTCTCCCATATATCACGACATGTGAAGAGCTACATAAATGGAGTGCATTGTAAAAGTAATTGCAATCGAACCTCTACTGCGCCTGACAGAATAGTACGTTTGATAGATAACTAATCGTAAGGGGCACAACAAAGATTTAAAACCGCTATACGTTTCTGATGTCCCCGAGATAACAGTAACTCCGGGAGTCCATGACTGTTTTCATAGACGTTTCTGGCAACGCCAAACTAACATACGATAATTACGGTACAAATATTGCATAGTATCATCTGAAGAAGTTCATACCAAATAACACTGGCATTTTTAAATGATGCGAGGTTCTGCAATTTTTTTTTGCAATTTATGAGATTTCCATTTACCTACCCCGCTGGCAGTTCACTTACTAAGGCGCTACTAAAATCAAAAGTTATACGACGAGCCAACTACAACAGAACTAGGTACTGGGAGCTTTGAGATATCATTGTTCTGCTCCTGATTCATTGGTCGACTATTCGACGGCTCGTTCGGGAAGAACATTCCCTTGATCACACGCCCATTTCTCCAGGTGAACAGCTTATCTTCTGGGTCGTCCGGAACGCGCTGTCCCACAATGACTCGGACACCTTGTACATCAATCTCCTTCAGACTCCTCCCCCTACTATCCCTATCCCCTTCTAGAATCCTTAGCGGCTGCGACATAATCACTGACGGTTGGGGCAGCTTGACAGTAGTGCCAATGGTTGGGGCCGGCCCTTCAATCATTCTGTTGTACCTCGGCGCATTGAATGCGGCACTATTCCCGTTAATGATTATCGGTCTCGGGACACGCTCCACTTTCCCAGGCCGGCTCATCCCAGAGAAGCCTCCACTCCCAGGAATCGATCTTCCAGCCAAGACCAAACCGCGGTGGGTGGGAGTAGCTTCAGTTTCAAGAAGTCGGCATGATCCTCGCTGAAGGTCTGAATGAAGTCGATGGCGACAGTGATGAGGACGACGAGGTGGATTCAGTAGGGAAGAAGACCCTGCCGGAATCCGCCCTCCTTTCAGAGTTCGCCATGCTTTCATACACTTTTGGCGTGAGCATCAGTTCACGAATCAGTCTGATTATGGAACTCTGGAGGGACGTATCGTACACCCGGCTATTTCTCAACGCTGTCGAGAACAAAGACGTAGAGTTCTGTCCAGCAACATAACCGGCAGTCGTTAATACTAACACTAACGCTGGAAGCACTTGGAATTCACACTTTTGCCACTTCATCATGAAATATTTTTCTGGAAGCTTTCTTAAACTTTCTCTCAACTTGAAATTTCCAGGAATCTCACACTCACTGCTAAATCAAAAAGGGAAATCGACAAAATATGCCCTTTCAAAACGTTCCCATTATTTTCGCAATACCTCGTTCATCCGGCCACGCAAACAGAAATCCTTTTATTTCTTTAGTATTGTGCAAGACTTTTATTTTTACAAGACAAAAACGGAGATCACTGTTTTTTATGTGTCTTGCTTTGTAATCTACGATTCTGAACAATTTTCGAATCCTTTGTTCGTTGAAAGAGAGAGCGAGTCTAAAGACGTGAAGGCCCTTTGCAAGATCCTTTCTTGTATCTTCACTCTGCTCACAGCACAACAATGCAGAACGGTGCTCTGCATGAGAATGACTCAGTTTTCATACAACGCTCACAACAAAAATATAATCGAGCTTTCTCGCCATGTTCAGCTCGTCGTTGTTGAGAGCTTAAAATATTGGTTTAAGGTAGATGTAAGAGCATTTAACAAAGATGCTTAGACAATCCTAAAAAAATCATAGAAAACTCTTGTATATTGCATATCTCAGCGTGAGTAGGCAGCTTGCTAACGTTGGAGGTAAAGGTAAGGCACACAGATTTAGGAAAAATGCGGTGATAGTCATCATGATGATCAAAAATAATACATGAGTTGCGTTGCGCACACCTACATTTTTATACTGCATTATTGCACACAGCTCACATTTCAGCAGTGCAATAATAATGCCTCATCAGATAATGGAAGTAAAGGGGAAAAGGGAGGAATATGGGTCAACCATGTCTGTTCTTCCGAAAGAGAAATTTTTACTATTATTTTTACACTAAAAGCCCTCACGCTGCGTAGCACAGGTACAGGCTCGTCATATAATATGTAATTCGCTGAATTTATTAGACATTGACGAAGTCGACGGTAGTATGCCTTAGTGTAGATTTTTACACAATATAAGAGCCCGATGACAATCTGAAGGGATGGCAATATATGTGTCTAATAAGTTGACGAGGATATTATTTTACCGTCTCTTGTCTTGGTACTGTAAGCGATGCAATAAGCAATGAAGCATAGTATAGAATAGGATATGTGCATAAAAAGTGCATAAAGTCATGCAAAAATAATACAAGTATAGCGATCCGACTTATATGGATTGTGATAAGGGAAAAAAACAAGGATTGAGGAAGGAAGAGAGGTAAACTTTTGTAAAAAGGAAAAGTGATGCACTTTTCGACTAAATGATATTCCCATATCGTAAAAAACGCAAAACGAGCAAGCTTGTCTCGTCCACATCGCCGTGATTCATTATCATTAGGAGGATGATAAATATAGACCAACCGCACACACAACAATATAAGCACGCCTACCTTTCTAATAAATAACGAAATCCAATTGTACTCACCAATTAACATTTACATTCACACATGTGTATAAAACGAATATAATAGAGAACAACGCGTCATTTTCAGATGTATACTCTCTGTGTGCACACAATTGTAGTAATGACACACGACGGAAACTGCATAATGGTGATTGTTGAAGTGAAGCAAATGATCTCGTTTACCGACGGTATACACAGTTGGCGTAAGTCTTTTGTGTAGTATTATGCATATCATTGAGAGTGATAGTAAAAATGATTGTTATATTTAGAGAGGAAATGCGTGAGAAAAAACTCGCGTTGAGAAGGGCATTGGCATTTTTTTTTTTGAAGCGTGTGTCTTTTGTTACAATGAGTCCGCTGACAATTAATCTATTTTTGAGCGCCGAGTGTGGTGAATGGTGCTGATGACTTTCGAACTGTCAAAAGCGTGCTCCCCGTCACTTCGCTGAGTGTTGTTTTGTAAGGAGATTAATTAGGAGACAAAATGCTCATTTTGTTCAGCACAATAATAGGATTAATTACTGAATGAGGAGTAGCTGTGCGTAAATCACAGGAGTCGGAATGACTTGTACAGGAAAAAGTTTGACAGATTAAAATTTACGACGAACGTGTAGTACAGTTCGTGTTGGAGAAATGAGACAGGTCTATTTTGGATTAATTTTATGTATAGAGAAAGAAAGAAATGTAATTTCGAAGTAGAGAGTGTCACGCCATTGTTTCAGGGAAGATGCGTTATTTTTTATGTATATAATAATCCTTCTGCATATTTTCTTGAATATGATGTGTACACCTCGTGAAGGCATTAGTCTCGGTGAATATTTTTGGGTTTGCATGCAAACGTCTAGAAAATCATCGAGTGGAAATATGGTGACAATGGGAAGCTACGCAATTTGTACGAGCAAGGTGTGCCACTCTAAAGGAAGAGAGAGTAGAGAATATTTTTATAACTTGAACTTGGTGTATTTTTAGGCTTTTTGAAAGAATTGGAACAAAATGCAAATCGTAAAGTAGGACCGTTTTGAGCTTCTGTGCATTCCGTATTATTGTAGTGCCTTTCCATTTAGCGGCAAAAAATTAATTATTACAGCTTAATGTTGCGTGCCACATTTAGTGACTCATTGTTGACGACGGTGAATGATGAGAGGCTGAGCATGCTCTTCAAGTTTTTATAAAGTTCTGCAATGCATCATTCTATTTAAGCCAGCGATGCGTAAATAATAATGAGCGCGCATTTGCGCTCATCTTTTGCATGAGCATGAACAATGTGTAATGAATAATGTTTTAAAAGAGCATGAGTTTCTGTCGGACAGTTATAATATATTGATTTGCTACAGAGCGAATTTGAAAAATGCATCTTTCTAAAATAGGATGTGATTCAAGCGATTTTTTTAGGTTGAAAATGCGGAAAGCGGAACATACAAGTGAATTAGGTGATGCGTCAATGGCTATTTTAAAGAGAACACTTTTCACGGAATAAGTACGCTCTAGTGTAATCATAATAGGCCTGACTAATGATTGGTATTTTTTATACGAGTATGATTATACGTTGAGTTATCACTGAGTGAATCATAACGAATACGATTTCTGGCGGATGTACATTAGATGAAAGAAAAGGAAATTGTTACAAAGAGCATTCATAATTCTACTTTTTTCCTCCAGAAGGCAAGACAGTCACTGGAAATTCCGTTTTTTACTTTAGAAAGAAATTCTCGTCATTCAAAAATTGAACCAATTATCAACTTTGATAATCAGGCAGAGGGTGTGCTAAATGAAAAAGGACTGTAGAAAAATGAGATTTCCAACTTTCATCAGCTCTGATTATGAGTCAAATTTTGAGCCTACGAAGCGTAATAAATTCCGTGTACGCCCGTTGTAATCAAGCTTGTACTTTCGAAATCTATGATTGGTAAAAGTGTGTATAATAATTGAAATTTTGTTGTGCTACAGTAAAATATAAAGTCTCTGTAAAGAAACGAGTCACATTTGATACTTTGATACCTACATTGGCTTTGGAACGGATCCCAAATGTAATACTAGACCAACGATTGCAGAGTTCATTGCTACACGAAGCTTTACTAAGTGCTTACTAAACGTTTGTATAAAAACTGTCACTTTTCGAGTTCATTGTTCACGGAGTTTATATATTTTCACTACACATTTCAATTTAGAGTACCTACCTGCAATTTGTGTGCGCGTCGTAATTTCTCATATTGTTAATGAACATGACATTTCGTAAAATATTCAAAGCTCTCTTGAGGTTTTTTTTTCAGCCAATCTTGCGGAAAAGTGGTTTTTTACCTCATCAGCTCCATAAAATGGGTCGTTGAAAGCGTTCTGTGACAAATGACACTCTACCTTTGTACTAACGATTAGAACGTTTTTTTATACGAGATGAGAGGGAAAGGAAATTGTTGAGACCTGACAAAAGTAGCGTTTTTTTTGTATCCGCCTCCATTGAGAAAGAATGGAAGCGTATTGAAAGCTAGTTAGCATTTAGCCAAAGTATATATGAGCACGTAACACCAACTCAAGTTTACTATTGACGGTAATTTTCTTTTCTAATGATACCGAAAGTTATTTCATTTCACCTCTTTAGCAACTCTGCCGTCGCATTGTCGTGAGCCCAAGTTTAGTTGACAAGAATGCGTCATTTAGTACACATAACACTAACTTCGCGTCAAGGAACGAAATTTTTTTTATGCACCTTTCCCTTCTTAAGTGGTTCTATCATATCATTTTCCTTTTGTACGTGAAGATGTTGAAAATTGTCACTTTTTTACAATCGCAACAAAATCTACACACATTCACGAGTAAATAAGGATTTTTATGCAGCTTTTTCATATCATCATCACTTGATGACTATGATGAAGCTTCACATTTTACTCTTCCTTTTTTTATGCTTTAATCGGAGCGAGAGATCATGACTAAGAACGATTGAAGATTTAAAAAAGCCTGCTAACGACAATAATTTTTGTTGCGAAACGGAAGTTTACACTGGCTCATTTTAATCTCGTCACTCTCTGACGATTGACACTTTAAAAGAGCCTTTTGCACGGCAGGATATCTAAACCGTCTTGATTATCATAACAACAGAGTTAAGCATATAATGTGAGCAAAAGGCGCAACTCGATTACCAGTGCAGAATAAGAGCTTTCCTTACTCGACGAAATGTTTTCGATTATGATTGTAATGAGGTATCATCGTCTAATCCGCTTTTCTCTGTGGAAGTGATAGTGGAACGTAATTAAACTCCTGACATCCTCCACTTATGTAAAAGCATTAAATTATTACTTATTACATTACGTTGCAAGAAAATGAGATGCACGAACCTTTTTAAAGATTGAACTTTTTACTTTGGCTATGAAAATTCTCACATGCGAGTCGTGGCACTTTCTTAAATGTATAACCTCTCCGATTCACGTGCAACTTGCTCGTGCTGTGCATGACTGAGTTTGCAATTTGCAAATATTCATAGCGTACCTCGTATGAATTTGCTGGATGTTTGACCAATGGATTATTTTAAATCTTCATTTCAAAGTGCAGCCGTGCTGAAAAGATTTTTTTTTGTATTTAGAGATGTGGGTAAGTGGACATGTAAAATTTCACTGTTTTTCGTCTCTTCACAATTATTAAATAGTTCAGTGAGTCACGAGAGATGCGTATGACTGTCTGGCGACTTGAGTATCACAAAAAATGTTCCCAAAAGTAACCGATAAAAAACCAGCCGGCTCACTTTTCTTCGAGTACTTCTCTCAGCAGTATTAAGCCACAAATGAGCCAATCAACATAAATATTGGTCATATCATCTCATAAGGTTTTGAAAGTGGCACTCCTTCTAGGATGATGCATGATCATTGTGAAACAAATGATGTGGCACGTTCAGTGATGTGCGCGTGGCCGTGAAATGACTTTGAGGAAAACAGGAAAAGTTGAAACAAGAGTTGATGTTTTTCATACAAAAATTTCCATTTTATTGCTTTTCAGTATGAAACTAACAAACCGCAACTCAAAAAGTGTGTACGATTTGAGGAGGGTTTGCCATACTGAACAAGTCTGAAAGTCAGCGTGTCATTGTAATTTGATGAAAACAAGTTCACACAAAAAAATTAGCTTGAAATACGGGGATGGCTACAGTATACATTTCAAGCGAGATTACTACAAAGCTATAAATACCTGAATGCATGAAATCAAAAGTAGAACATTCTTCATATAATATAGTAATAGTACATAAATATTTTGCCGTAAATATTCATTAATTCTACTGTTCCCCAAAAATTCTGAGTCCAGTATGTTCACTCGACACTCCAAGGATTTCTCAGGACTCCAAAGAACAAGTGCTCAAAATTTGCAATAATTTTACAATAATAATTATGTTATAACATTATCTGCAGTATTTAATGTTAGCTGACCGTCTCCAACGGCTGATTGGGATTTTGTCATCGATGTCCTCAATACTGCACACGATACACTTAAATACTCTCACATTACATTTAAAAAATCGCTAATATATGTCACGACTCTGTGAATCGCACTCGATTGGTATTTTAATAATACTGTTGGTTTAATAAAGAAAATATATACTATAGTAATCTAAATATTCTCATTTCCTGTCGCAAGCCTACAGTTTCTAGCAGACTTCAACTTAGGAAATCATTAAAAATTTTACGACTTAATTCCTCCACTTTATAAATACATAATCTACGTACCGTCGCACTCGTAATTAGTTTGCAATAAAAGTATATCGTTGAAGGTATAAAGCAAACATTGTTGCTATCAAGTTGAAGCGAGAAATTGCAGTATCTACACAATTTGCAAATGTTAACGTAAGTATACATACTCTGTGTGATTGTGATGCAATGGATGGGGCTGTTGGTTTTCGAAGATGTGTCTACCTCGTAAACTGTAGTGTCGGTAAAAGAATTTAGTATGTATATTCAAAGCTAGTAGCATGAGATAGGTTTGGCTTTGGAGCAATAAGCATAGACGTGCTATCTTTAATTAGTGTGTGCAAAGTACACAGTTTTATCCCAAGATACGAAGAATTGTAACAAGATTGTTTATACATACTCTTTGATATCTATATCTATTCAGATACGCGTGTGTACGATGCACAAAGGAAAAATTGAAAGCTACACTAATGAGAGATGAATTTAATAGCATGTTCGAGAGATTGATGCTATCAGATTACTCCAGCATAAATGATTCCCTTTGTAATCTGAAATCCTTCTCGACATTGACCTTGACAAGGTTCTCTAAAGATTTCAAAGAAGTTTCGTTTATTACACTAGATTTTTTAAGACCCGTTACGAAATCCTCTCTACAAACCTCTTAATAAACGTTCCTAGCAAAGATATACAAAAGCTGTGTACTTTCTTATGGAGTAGCTTCAAAGAACGAATTTAGCGAATCCTTACACCCTAAAATCTTTGCACATTCCTCGTGCTCTGTCGACTGCTCTCAATCGCACCGTGAGCGAAGTAAGCCAAAAATCAAGAACTCTCCGTACATTTTGTACGTGAGAACTTTCTTTAAACTCTCTATCACTCCGGTGTGATTTCCCACAGTTGAAATTCCAGTCTTTTTGTTCCACATTTGTATTGTTCTCTATTATGAAGCTACTTCTTAACAACTTAAGTACTAAGAAATGTAAGGCGCATAGTAAGATTATGGACAACCAAAAAAACCAGAAGGTGGCATTTTTATTATTTCAAAAATGAAAAAAATATTTTAGTGCATAAGCCATGAACTAAAACTAAATGAAAAAATTGGAGAAATTTATTTTGCAATCCTTACATTCTCTTTATGCCACGACAAAAAATTAAACAATAAAGGGCAAAAAAGTGAAGATTGTATATTTACTTTAAAAATTGTGTCGCCAATGCACAAATGGTGATTTGACGGTTTAACATTCTAAAAAAATGTATGTGTATTTTGTGTCCTCTATTCTTACAAGATTCTATCTCGCTTAGTATCATATATACCGTTATATTGTAGAAATATTTTTTATCTGTACATCACTCTTCTCTAGCCCAGCGCTCTTGCCGTGCTACCAGCATAAAGCAGAGAAACAAAAAACTTAACTAATTACAATGTACAATATAAAATCCTCTGGAGGCCGAGAGGTAAGTGCAGGTCAATGCCTCCGGTTTTTTAGTCCGTACCAAAGTCCTGGAGATGCACCATGTTCTTCAGAGAGTCCCTTCTGTCACGGTTGAAGCCAGGTCCTATATATCCGGTTTTTTAGTCCGTACCAAAGTCCTGGAGATGCACCATGTTCTTCAGAGAGTCCCTTCTGTCACGGTTGAAGCCAGATCCTATATATAAAAAGAAGAATTTCGTCAGAATCTTTTACTGCATTGTATCATCCTCTCGGAAAATATATTCCTGTTCTGAATAAATGAACCCATATTGTCACAACTTTGTCGCTTATAATAATGCAACAAAAAAACGGCACAAGCTTTTCCACTCAGGGAAGCTCCTCCAAACTCGGAGCTGGAGGCGTTGAGCATACAATCCCTTTGTATCCGCTTGGCATCGTTTGAAGTCGGATTTGATCGACAACAAAAAACGGCACAAGCTTTTCCACTCAGGGAAGCTCCTCCAAACTCGGAGCTGGAGGCGTTGAGCATACAATCCCTTTGTATCCGCTTGGCATCGTTTGAAGTCGGATTTGATCGGATCAAAACAACATTTTGTTCCGAGAAGCTTTCGTCTTTTATGCGAGCCACAGAGCTTTGCTTTGGCTTTCATTCAACCCACGCTCAAAAAAACTACGCGTTTTCACGCTTACTACGTCGTGACTTTTTAGAAGCTTAGAAAGTGTAGTTGACACTTGCTACACACACCTACTTTTTTCCGCTGTTGCTTTCGTGGCCTTCCTGTATTTTTCCACTTCGTCCTTCCCAGTTTTCAGAGGACAATACGGAAATACGTATAAATTAGTGTTAAAACATCATTCCATTACCTCCAGTTAACCCTCCGGTGAATCCAAACGAGCCTGGCGACTGGCCCAAGATGGAGGTGGGGGAGGTACTATATTGAGGCATGTTTCCGTCGAAGCTCATTCGCTTCGCGTCATTCACGTTCCCAGTGAAAATGCTGGTGCGCATTGGCACTAATTTTTAAAGAAATTTAAATTAAAATCTACTCTCAAAAGGGTTAAAATCTTAAACTAGATATATGTATAAGGCATTTTAAGCTTACTTGGCTGGGATGGAGCTTGTGTGGTGGGAACAGCAGGATTTCCTTGTTGGGCCTGTGTATGACAAAAATCAATACTTTTGAT
>JAHZMW010000241.1:0-14485 GCA_027743745.1 Alloscopus bannaensis
TTTACCATGAGGGGTTGTGGTAGCATGGTCATGATTCTCTCCATCCGGTTTCATCCATATATACTCCGGTTTAATTCGAGCCACGCCATCGGGCACAGTAGTCAAAGTTGCCATTGTTTAAGAGCTACAACCACCTTAAAAATTTCGTCAAGAATTTTTTGACTACCTGAAAGAACGAAAAAAAGTTACGCCAGGTCAACCAGAGTCAACAAAAATAATTTTGTTATTGTTAACTTCTCAGAGTTCTATTTAAAAATTCACGTTGTTCGCGAAATACACTGTAAAATGTGTTTCTCACTTTATCGAGCTAAACTTTATTCCTGCTTCGTGAAAGTGAACTACACAAAGTTTGTGTCATAAACTACAAAACAAAGTGAATTACACAGACACAGACATAAACAATGTGAAGAGAAGCACTCAGGATAGCTGCACTCAAGCTCAAAGCACGACATGCTCTCAAACGACGCGGCTTCAGATGCACCAAAAACAGAGAGAGTAGGAGCACGTGTGGATTTGTGAATGTTTGTACACAACAACTACATATAATACTTCGTACTTTCTCTCAAACCAAGCTTTAAAATTACTCGCTTTCACCAACACTGATTTCCAAGTTTATCGTTGTGTTTCATTTTATGGGATCACATTTATCGTTAGTGCTTAAAGTTTTTTGTAACGCAAACCGTGCCAAGAAAATTTTCATGCAAAACATCCTGGAAAATATACGTCACATTTAGTGCTTAACAGGCTTGTATTTGTAAATGCATTTAATTCATAGACTCGTGTGTTCATTATTTTTCACAGACAACGTGTGCTTAGACTATATTTGTAGACTGTAGTGGGAAGAACCCGGTTCAATGTAATGTAAAGTTCCACGTAGAGAATTAAAAGTGATAAAAATCATAAATCAGTTTTGTAGACAATAATTATAATCTAATTTAATCTTATTAATATTATAATCTAATAGGCATTTATAGTATTGACGCGCGAGACGTAGTAAATCAATTAAAAGTCTGTTTTCAATTAACGGTCAATATGAATGTAGTCTATACATAGTTGCATAATTTATAAATACGGGCATTTCAATGAGCTACTTCAGTCTTGAGTATTTTGTTTCAATTTCCTGTTACACTTTTAATGACTGACCTCATTTCGAAAAAAACTAATGTCCGCATCTTCCTTCTCAACGGTTATCAAGCATTCACGAAATTTGTCTAAAAGAAGCATCAACTGGGATCGCCTCACATTCTCTCTGTACATTATCTCTTCAACGTGAAATTCTCCGGTGAAATACTTTGCTAGTTTTGAAAACATTTTGATGTCTTGAATACTTATGGAGGCTTTATTAACCATCCCGACGGCCCGCTTCACGGCCTCATTGTTCAGTTCAGGAAGTGATGACCGAAATTTTTCAAGTGTTTCCACAACTTCTTCATTATTGTTGTTTTCCTTGGCACGATCCGGTTGCGAGTCAGACTGACTGCTGCTAGCATCAGCTTTTGCAGTTTCGCTCCTGTCATCAGTTTGATTCGAAGGGACTGCTTCAGCGGCTAAAGGGCTTGTTTGCCCTCGCGAGCTTTCATCTCCCTGCTCGCCAGTTATTTCCGAAAAAGAGTCACTCACGGTGGCATCTTCTTCTTCGGGAAAATCAAAAGGGTTCATGGTTAAATTCAGGCTAATATCCGGATCGACATGGACACTGATTTGATCCAGTTGATTGTCTCCTCCACTACCAAGCTCCAAGTAGGTGGACATGTAAATATATGTGTGCAGTTGAATAAGAAGGCGCCGCTGAAGCATCCAAGTAACAAGATCCACTAGTTGGGACTGAATGTAAGTTCCACCTGTGTGAAATAAAAATCTTGTACATATTATATCGGTTTCATTGGATATTGGATTTAATGGTTCTTGTTGCGAAAAGGACACGTAAATTACCTATCATGGGATTCAACTTCTCTCCTAATGGAATTGCTTGCGAAAAATCTGCGCAAACTTGAGCCAAAGAGAAATTCGGAAACTGTCGACGAAAAGCAGTTTCCAGCGTCGGTGAATCAGTTGGAACATCGGGAACCAAGAAATAAACATTTGACTCACAAAGCGGATATATAACGGTAGCGTGTGCCCAGTACACCAAATGCGATGCGATTTCCACAACTTGAGACAATGTCAAATCAGCATCTGCGGCTAGAGTCTGTAAGCTTTTTAAAGGGGAATACACCTGAAGGAGTCTGGGAATTGTTGACGATGCATCAAGCCAAAAACTGGAGGTCAGAGAATCTGGTTCTACTAAGAGTAACAGAGCATGATAAGGTCGAATTGCTTCCAAGCATCTGTGAATTGTTTCGGGCTCTACCAAAGCTGCATGTTTTCGAAATCTGGAAATTTATCAAAGTTTAAAAGTCTTAAACCACGCCACTTTACTGCAGATAAAATTGTTTGCAATAAGAATGAAACTTACGGTAACGTGTGAACTCGCTGTGGCAAACAAAAACTGATTTGAACCCAGTTATTGATCCTGGCAAAAGTATATCCGGTACTGCAAACATCGTCATAAATTCGTTTCATCAACTGCGCTAACTTGCTCTTGGCCAAGATATAGTCAAAAACTTTCTCCTGCACATTGTCATAGTCTTTATCTTCAGTTTGATCAGGAGCTCCAGTACATGCTTCGTCATGAGTTAGTATGATTTTCCTCATTTCCTGATTCAGGAACCCACACCGGTACTCCTCGTGCCTGAGACCGATCCCGAGTCGTTTGCTCAAGTCAAAGAAGCACTTTACAATGGAATGGCTTGCTGAAGCGTTGAGGCAGAACACAATGTGAAATATCTTGACAGACGTTTGAAAACTGTACAAAAATGTTCAAGTAAGCCGAATCAGTTAAAATATTCTCCACAATTAAAATAATTACATATACAAATAAAAACAATTAATAAACAACTTGTCCTGTTGCCTTACTCTGGATTTATGGGCCGGACATCCTTCGGGTTATGCATTAGAGTAGGATGACCAACAAATCTCACAAAGTTTAGCTTCAACTCAAATTTCCTCTCAGCAAGATCGGAATTGACAGCGAGTAAATTCGATAAATCCTTATCACTCAACTGGCTCAACATCTCACTTCCATCCAAAGAGAATTTCCTTCCGTCCGAAGTGGAATTCACAAAGCTCGGCTCGACGAACAGGTCATCACTGGGATTTTTAGAGACGGAATACGGATTCTCTCCATCCCCTCTGGAAATGGTGGGTGCTGTTGTTCGAGACACCTTGCGTAGGCGAGCTATTCCAAAATCTTGGCCCAGATTGGCCCCTCCAGGTGAAGTAAAGGACTTGGTCGACAGCTGTGACAGTGGAGTATCAAAGTGGCTGCTTGTCGTAGTAGCTCCGCCTCCAGGATAAGCAGGGGACTTGTTTATCGTTGCTGAGGATGTAGAATTTGGACTACTCCCCACATTGTTGGGCCCATCAACGTTATCTGCGACAGGTGTATTATCCGTTGTAGCACCACTACTTGCTGCTGTCGCCTCTGACTTTTCCGGTGAAACGGTCACCTCGTTGGCTGCAATCGCACTGTTATTACAGGTGGTGGCATTAGGTGGGCCGGTGGAACAGGTGCCACTCTCTCCGTGTCGGGCTCCAGTTGAAGATGCAAACGAGGCATTTTTGCTCAACCCTCCAAGAGCCCCGCTGCCTTCATTTTTCGACTTACCGTTGGAACCACCACCCCGCAACCGTTTAGAGGAGTACGGATACCGAAACAGGAGCCGATCCCCTTTGCTTCCATTTTTCACTAAAATTATACACAATGGGTTAACAATGGACGCTGGGTTGGTTGGCGGAAGCTGTACTACCGGTTTGCAATTCATTAAAACAACTGTTTCGGTCTAAACAACTCAAAGCTTTTGGTTTGACAGCCTTATCGTTCGCTCGGGATAAGTTTGTCATTCGACAAGTTTTTGCCTACAAATTCAGCAGGTATTGAAATCTTTTTATAATCCGTTATTGAAATTAACTAACTAAGTAAAAACGGCAACGCGATTCCTGTACCGGAAAACGTACATTGCAAAAATACCAATTTACTGGATAACTTATCCAGGATAAGCAATTGTCGATTGATTTTGTTTATACTTGGTCCAGATGCACTATTGCTCCTCCCAGCTGACAGAGGCAAACACGTGTATGCGTTGTCTTTGTTGACGCGAAAGCTTGTATGCAAAACTGCATACGCACTTGAAAATGTGAAATCTGTACAGAAATACTGTTCTAGTACAAATGCCGAACATTTGACTCACAAAAAGATCATAATTAGTGTTTTTTAAATTCACTTTTCCCTAACTTATGTAATTACAACGTTGAGAAGCATGCAAACATGAAACCCAGGTTTGCGACCAATTGTTTTCGGCAACGCGAAAGAATGTGCTATACGATTGCAGGTTGTTCAGACTTCAGATATTACAAAGAATGTTTAATCATGTTCTAGTCTAATAAATACGGAAGGCAAACTTAATCAGTCAACGTGGTTGTGTAATTGTTGAGTATAATAGAATTTCCATGTAACGCACACGCTCAAAATTGCTTAAAAATAAAGCTTTTGTTAAACAATGCAATCATACCATACAAGTAAGTTAATTCAATGATTTTAATAATCAAAATAATACCAAATGAATTAAAGGAAGTGCGAATACAACTAGAGTTCATTATGTTTAACTTGTGAGTATACATTGCCCCCTTAGCATTGCATTGATGGCGAGCAAACTTGGAAGCTAGGGGTAGGTACATTTTAATTGTTTACTCTGCATGACACGTTCGTATATCCTAATTACTACTAATTATTACAAAATACTTTATTTGTTACATTTTATTAATCACTAATAACCGATTTCATGAAAAGCTTATTGAAAAGACTAACTAGTTGTTAACAAACATGTGTTAGTGTTGACCATACTTAAGTATTTTTTGCCGTTCGTGTACAATGCAAGCAAATCATTGCGTGTTAGAATCAAAATCGAAGCGCAGATTGAGATACATACAAGAGATCTAATTACTTCTGATTTAGTAATTCTGAAGTTACTTGCGGGGATCTAAAATTAGAGCATATAAAGATCTAGAAAATGAGAGAGCTTTCGGAAATATAATGAGTTGAGTTAACCACTTTTAATACTAATGCGCGTGCGTACCATATTTCCACTCGATGATTCAAAAGTCGTGTTTGTTTGCAGTTCTGAACCTTCGATATTCTTCCTGGAACTGCAAGTCCCTCATCTCTGTATAACTCTGCGGTTGGCATAAGCTCGGAAACTTCGAAAAAAACTCTTTGTATCCCCCGTATAATACGTAAAGCTCTGGATAAAATAATTTCGGGTACGTGTCAAGGTTGTTATCCCTATCAATCTTCCTAAGATGGCGGCACAGATCCGGACCTCGTTGAGATGAAAATTCACAATGAAATATAAGAATTTCTCGAGCATCCTCACAAGTAGTGGTCTCACGCTCGAGAGCATCAATTCCAATTTTAGTATCTTTTGTATACAATGGTTTTGCCGCATGTCTCCCCTTTGATTAGATTAGCTAGTGTTTTCGAAGTGATCTCCTTCAGATCTGGATGCTTTCCGTCTGACATCAGAGGCAACACATAAGATCTGGAAGCATCGCCAATTAAGTAAGGGTTGCTTTCTCTATTTTCCAAGGAGGTTTTCACATTTGGTGATGATAAAATGGAATCCGACTGTGATTTCAAAAATAGCTTTTTCACCATTGGAGTCAACGTAGAATTAGCATTAGCGAGAGATGGAGCAGTTTCTGTAGGTGCAACCGTTGCGCTATTTACAGTGGCATCAGTTGGTTTTCCATTGGTGCATAGTTCCTCATACGGCGAGTTTTCATCGGCAAATAACTTGATTCTTTTTGAATTTGGATAATCCTTTCTTCCAGAAGCATAGCTTCCAGCTTCGGGCTGACTCATAGAACGTCTGTACGCAACGCGTTTCAATTTCAGGCTTGGGGAGTTCTCTGTGTTCAAGTCCCCAAAGAGTTTCGTGGGAGGCAGTATATTTCGTCGACTGCTGGGAGTTTTTTGATCATTTCTCTTAAAGCTGCGTTGACTCTGCTGACCCTGAGGGGTTCCCGAGCTTGAACTTGCAAACGCGTCGTTGCATTTTAGCGGTTTCTCCCAAAGCTCCGCAATATTGTTGGAGGGCAACTCTTTAGAAACAACTTGTTCATTGCAGACCTTAAGCTTAAGCGCAGTGAACACTGGGGACGGACATTTCAGAGGAGATTGGTTGTTCTCTTCACCATCTTTTACATTCCTTTGATCCGAATTCATTTTCTAATTTATCTGCTTGACTTATAATGAATCAACTGAATCAACAATGAATGACTAGCTTCAGTAGTACAACTATCACGCAACTCACGACCAACTCAATTCAAATTATTAAAAGCTTCGTTGTGCTAGCCCGTGGGATGATATCAATCTTCTGCTAGCATTTCCGTAGGATGAACACTGCAAAACAAAGAAATAAAAGAGTTCACCTTTAACCTACTTTTAATTCCAAATAATGTGTAGACAAAATGTGAATAATTTTATGACCCAATCTGTGACGAGATTTTCCAGCGGAGAAATCTCATCCTCATTCTTTGGAAATCATGCAATTTTTTACCTTGCAGATCTGCAGCAGCTATCGTGGCTTTCCATAAAATTCAGCGTCCAGCCTTTCATGTATTGCTTGCTCTGATCAGCATCGCTTTCACTGAAAAACAAGTTACGAATGCAGAGTTAAATATCAGACACCACCATCATTGCCAATTAAATATATAAATCATTGCCAATTATCTAACAACATGCAACATCATGAAAAATACAAACACACTCACTAACGTAGCCCAAACAACTCACAATACCAAACTCTTCGTTGAGTAAAGAAAGAATAACACTCTCTTATCTCTAATCTTACCTTATCAATCACAGTTAATAGTCTTATCCAGTCCGTAAAATTGGATGAAGAGGTAAAGCCTAGCTGGTGAACAACTCAAGTGTCAAGAAGTATACGAAAACGGAAACGGTGAGCGTGTTTTCAACCTTATCAATTTCTACCAAGATCCAATTTTCCAGCTTTAAATCTGTTGCGGACTAGTCATATCACCTTTTACGCATTGTAAGGCTTATCTTTCATTTCTAGAGAAAATGTTGAAATCTCAAGTCGACAAAATAACTTGACTCTGATGTGTCGCGGCACACTGCGTAAAACTGTAAACTTTTTAATTTGTTCGGCAGCGGTGGGGACATGGATTTGGAGGGGAAGGAATCACTTTGGCCTCGCCAAACTTCGACTTTTGTGGAGGGGAAACGTTTATCAACTTGATGGCGATGCGCGATGTGAAAATGTGATGAGGAAAAGTCAGTTCAGCACAATTACCTTTTTTTCCAAACAATAAAAGTGTGAAAGGAAAGGGAAGAAAGAAGAAATGCCGAAGAACTGCTTCTTCTGCCAGATTTCTACTCCCGCAAGCCAAAGCTGAAAAGTTTCTTGAAAATGAGCTCAGGGTGGGGTATCGTGGAAAAATCTTTCGTCCACAGAAGCGATGATAAGTGAGGTTTTAACTTTCAAGTTGATTAATGTTAATGTAATGTGGCAAATATGTTACTTGCTTTGATGTAGAATCATGCTTCTCCAGCAAGTGGGTTAAATAATGCATGTGAAACCCAAGTTGAGATGTGTATATGAGTGTCTACATGTCTTATCTATTCTCGGTCGTGATATAAGCAATTGAATGGCCTCTAATAAGACTTGGGGACATGATAAGATCAAGATGAATTTCTGGGTACTGTTGTGAGCATGATAAAATGTAATACATTTAGTATTTAAACTCTCTCCTAGGATCCGGTTTTATTCAAACAATCAACGAGGATTTAAATTGAACTTTACTTTCACATTTACAGTCGAAAAACGAATACATATTACTTGCACTATAGTTTATGGTATATTAACGTTTACGTAGCGGCATTATTTCAACAAACTTAAAATGACTGGAATAAAAGCACACGCAAGAGAAGTACATAATATATTAAATATTAATGAGTAGGAGTTACTACTTAGTTGCTTCAATAAAGTAGAGTAGGTATTAGGTACTATATGTATAGTAGATTTCCCGTGTTTAAGAACAAGGACTAATTTGATACTGTTTTTTTCCGTCAACGACTGACTTTTCGAGGAAGTAAGTTGGGTAAACATCAAACAATAACATGTTTTGAATAACATTATCTAATATGGAAATATGGAAGTTTTGTAACATACAATTTAATGTCTATAGTCCATGCGTCCAGAATGAGTTTTTTTTCTTCTTTTCGATTCGAATTTGAGTAATCCAGGTATTCTACACATTGATAGGTAGCGAATGATGTACCTTACTTTTTGTGTACATTTTGGTAGATTAACACAAAATATATGTCGAATACTTATAAATTCCTTTCGTACTTACAGTTTTATATATGTATGTAGCTAATTCTATTATATATATGTACCAGTAAGTTAACTATTCACACGACAGTTGTTACATCGCAGTAGACGCCTCATATATTGTTAACATTATCAGCATTAAAAGTAGTACGTCAGTTTAGCGTCACCATCTTCCGACGTGTAGTAACAACTTAGCAAATAATACACGACAACGTCGAAAGCATGGCGAATGTATGCAATATAAGCTGATTAGGCATTAATTAGTTTCTCACTGTTGCATGTATACAATATATACGAATACGACATAACAATACGGGTCGTTTACGTACGAACAGCAAACCACATTTTCCTCAATCGGAAGTCCCTTCTTAGTGTGGTATACGATCACACACGTGCAAATGTATATATAATACAATTCTTCTAATTACAGACTGACTTGATAAAATACACTTAAAATCCATAATCCATTCGTACTGGTTGTAAATATTCTAGTACAGATATTATTGTGATGGTGCCATATCAAATTGCTAATAGTCTTACGTCAACATATCCTAGTCTCTGCAGTTATGAAGAAAATGAAAATTGAAACGGTTGAGCTGAAATTGTTTAGACATTTCGCGTTATTAGAAACTTTCTGCACGAGATTGGTTTTGGCAACAGATAGTGAAGATAAAAGCCAAAAATGTAAATAAGAAAACTACTCAGAATTAGACTCTTGATGTCATTCGAAATAAATCAAAGGACTACAAATTATAAGAGAGTTGCGAATGTAGAGTGAGTTCTCACTATTACGCGCTCCTTTATAACGAAATTCATGGTTCAATTGAATACACAATATACATAGCTCCTAGACAGTAATGGGAATATAATATAGTACAAATATGAATACTTTTCCTTTCAAATTATGTAAAAGAATTTTGTGAATAAAGTATGAATGTTGTATTGACATTACAGTAAACACGTGATGTATTGATTAGAGTCGCTGCACGGCAAATGAGGATTTCATACTTTCAACAATTTGTATTACATATAGCAGAATCTAAGATAAGTAAGATGAATTGTTTCGTGATTTCTTCTTGAGAAACAATAAGTAATTAACGTCGATTGTCACGCTTCTTGCGTCCTTGTTCTTTGTCAGCCAACAGAATCAAGATGTGCTTGAAAATGGATGCTAAATCCATGAACAAGGTGAGGGCATGCCAGATGTAATCCCTGTCTCCAATCCGGAACTTCTCCATGATCAAATGTGTGTCATACAAGATGAAGGCAGACATCACAAGTAATCCAACAATCAACTGCATCTATAGTCCATCCATGTAATCACAAAGTTTACATTTTGCAATTCAGACTACACATCTGACGGTTCATTTATATAAACCTTGTCTCAAATGTAAACCAACTTACGTATGCAATGGTGTGAGATCGAATGAAAATGTTGAGAAGTGAAGCTAGAAGCATTGCAGACAATGTAGACATGAGTGGAGCACCCATCATCAAATACTTTCCCTCAGGAGCAATGATGGCACTCAAGGAGAAGCAGGTGAAAATCACGCATGTGTACATCAGAGCTGACATGACGATAGACGGATTCAATATCCCAAACTGCCTCAATCAGTGGTCCAGTGGACAATCCTATTGAGGGAGAAAGCATGAGCATCAGTAACGATATACATGATCTGAATCAATCAGTTAAAGAACTTGTTTCATATTTGACTCCTACTTTAAGTAGGCTACTTACCAGTACAAAACGCGAATCCATTCAAATACATGAAGCGAGTTCCATCGTCCTTTCCTTCCGGATTGCGGGAGAAAGCCAACATTACCATCAAAATTACGGATCCAAGTGCACTGAGAAGTCCTCCTTCGAAATAACCTGAATCATGTGACAAGTGCAAAAAATCCCTATTAGTGTCTTTGTAATATTTTCTTAAAAAACCACCACACCAGTTTCCATTTCTATTTAAATAATTATAAGCAAAGTGTTGTTCGTGCTCCAGTACCATTGCAATGAACGAAGGATCCTGCTGCAGCAACAAATGTAGCGGATGCAATTGACGCATATACGTTCTTCAAGTGGTTTCGGATCGGTTGATCCCTGCAGAATCAAATAATAAAAAAATAATTAAAGACAGAGTAAACTGTTTAACATGAAGACTTGAAGACTACTTTCTTGGGTGAATCCTTGGGACCGACCGAGATTATGAGGAGAACATTCAGGAAAATTATTAGAAACTGCACTCGACATGTATGTAGCTAATAATGACCGATATGTATTGGGGTGCACTGTGCACAAATAGTATGTATTTCAAGCATTTTCGACAAGCGTATTGCCACGACTCATTAAGGAGTAGTGCACGAGTTATTCAAGAAAGATAATTTATACTTACAATTTATTGTTCATCATGGTCGCGAAGTTCTGTAACCCTTCCATTGCGCTCTCCATTCCTGAACGGCACGGCAAAAATCTGAAAGCAGTAAACCAATTAATTTTGAAGACAGCATAAATCACGGACCATCTCCCCAACCCTCAACCAACCAAAAAAACAATTTCTTTGTTTTTTCCAGTGTGCCAACTATTTCTCAACATCACACAAATGTCAATAGTTACTGTTTGTGTCGTGTCATGTCGTCTCCAGCAAAATGTCCTCAAGTGGTCGGACCAACACCAACTCATTAATTCGTCACCAGCTATCAACTTGTACTCATTGATACTTGTAAATTATGATTTGTCGCGACTCGCGAGCCAAAAGTAGTACTTGTTACGCATAATATGTTATTATTAATTAATTTACTACTTACAAACTATGTAATAATGTAACTGTAACTAATTCTAAGAAAGAATCTTCGCTACAAAGAAAAATATGTGTTCAAAAGCACACTTGTAGTTCTACCTTCTAAGGTAACTTATTGTTCATCAAATCTAGAAATCTAAAAAATGGCCCTTCAGTTAGATCAATAATCATATCAATCTTGGCTTACGTCATCGTCCTGTGTGTATTTACTTGTAATTACAAAAATATACGCCATACTTATCGTGTACCAATATGAGGAGACATAACCACGACTTATTTTTTTACTAACCTACAACATATCGAAATTGATCAATCAAGCGTTTCGATTTCCAGTCACCAGTGAAGTGTAATAAAATCCGATTCAATACTCTTTTCGATGCCCACACAATGTCAAATGTGAAAACACATCAACAGATGACTGTCGACTGTCTAAAACGATCAATTACCAAATCCTGTCGCAATTACTAAAGTTTACGACTTTGATTGACTATTTAACAACTGCTGATCGTTGCGTTGGTTTATGATTATGAACTCGGGTTGGTCTTTGTGGTGACAATTTGTGACAAATCAAAATTATTCTACCTTTTATTAGCTAAATACGCCGTTTCTTACCTTCTTTCTAGTATTTCCTTCAGTTGATCGAAGTCTGTTCAATTTTAATCACAAATTCACGATAATTATATATTCCTACAGAGGTTTGAAGTGGTTCATCAAACACGCCAAACTATTCACCTTTTCCCTATATTTCGTCGATCTCCAAAAATATGTACAACCACCAGAATAGAGTCCGTACGTTCACGTTAATCAGAAGAGTGTAGAGAGAGAACTATTTAACAACTGCTGATCGTTGCGTTGGTTTATGATTATGAACTCGGGTTGGTCTTTGTGGTGACAATTTGTGACAAATCAAAATTATTCTACCTTTTAGCTAAATACGCCGTTTCTTACCTTCTTTCTAGTATTTCCTTCAGTTGATCGAAGTCGGTTCAATTTTAATCACAAATTCACGTTTAATTATATATTCCTACAGAGGTTTGAAGTGGTTCATCAAACACGCCAAACTATTCACTTTTTCCCTATATTTCGTCGATCTCCAAAAATATGTACAACCACCAGAATAGAGTCCGTACGTTCACGTTAATCAGAAGAGTGTAGAGAGAGAAGCTTGAGAAAGATTATTTTGCTAAAACACAAACATACGTGTGTGTGTATATGCATAGGTAAATACACGGACGGAGGACGACGAATGGGAAAACTAGGCATCGAATGACGAAAACGAAGAAAAACCACTTATGCTTACGTGTACCAAACAGAATTGCGTTATACCAAAAAGTTATATTATACGAGTTTAGTAGTAAGTTCTAGTATGTCCTATGGCTATGACGTACTGTACAATTAATGAATGTATATATTATCATACCTGGCCTTGCTGGGTGAGAAATTGTGTTTCCTTTTTACACACGAAGTAGTCTCTTCAACTCGGTGTGCAATGGGTAAAGTACGAGGTAAATGGTAGATTCTGTATAATTTTCTACACGAAAATGTGCTCTTTTGAACTAAAATGAGTGGTCTCCTATAAGTACAAGTACAGTTAGACTTACAGTGTACCATATTTGATACATATTTACATTCAAATATAGCACAGGCAGCATTATATACTCTAAAACTGCTCTACTCTAAATTGTAACATAAAATGCATAATATATGTACCTATTTATTCTCTGGTATACGTCAGTCAACCTGTGAGAATGTGCATTCTTGTATAAATGTAGTCTTGTATAAATGTACAACGTAGAGGATTGTGAGTTTGCAATGTGCATATTACGCCGTAAATGTTTGGAATAAATGTTATAAATGAAATGTTTTGAGATATCATGACATTGTGGGAAAACGTTGTGTTCTCAGCAACAAAGACCTTTTGGCATGGGGTTTCTTATCAATCCAGTGACAAGACAAAATTGGTGCATGATTGCATGACCAGATGAATCATTCGATCAATAGTGGACTGTGTGCACTGAGCTCATTCAACAAGCTATCAGCCACATTTAATTTAAACGTATAACTAATGTAATGTGGTCTACTACAAAATTCGCAGTGAATGTGAATTTCAAACCTAGAGAAAACAAAAACTGAGCTCATTCAACAAGCTATCAGCCACATTTAATTTAAACGTATAACTAATGTAATGTGGTCTACTACAAAATTCGCAGTGAATGTGAATTTCACACCTAGAAAAAACAAATTTTGATGCTGATACATGTTGAATGTTATATTCGCGTCATGACTCATGAGCAACTTGTTGGTTTTCGTTCGTACATATTCGAATTTTTAAATAATTATTTGGAATAAGCAAAAATGAATAAGCAGCTTTGATAGCATTTAGGAGCAAAAAAATTGTATTAACACGACTCTTTGTAGCTACTAACTAACTAGCTTAGAAACAACACTTTTTATCAATTGAAGTGTGGTCTGTCTTGATGACGATATTTGGACGAGAAGAACCTAAAGAAGTTTCCAGAGACATTGAGACATCATCAACATGACGAGGGTTGAGCATGAGCTGAACTGCCTGCCTAACATTATATGAAAGAACTGTGTTTTTGTCTACGTAAACGCAAGTTAGGATAGGTAATATTAGGTATGCCAAAGTTACATTATATAGGCTATTATGGATTGGATAGTTAATTTTGCATCATCTATCTGTATATACAGAAATGCACGCTTTCGTCAGCAATACCATGAAGTTGTCCTAGCTGTTTACCACTTCAGTAATTGATTAATGCCAATTTAATGTGCTAATCATGTAATACTTAAAATTTTTAACCAGTTATCACCACACACGCGTATCCAAATATTCCAAGTATATAGGCACAAAAAATACTGCACTTGCAGTTTACAGCTTTTTAGATAAAAGGTGATTATAAATTTTTGAACATCATGAGCCCAAAATGAACGCAAAAATAGCGGTTATGAGCCCGTTTGATCTCCACACATCAGTGTAAATTGCACTTGTAATGTGTGGCATAAGATACAGCGATTTCTTGTTTGAGAAATGTATTGCAACTATCGATTATGTAAATTAGTGAAAGTATACAGCAGTTATTGATTTTGTAAATGGAATAATAGACAAAAATTTCGAATTTCTTAAATCGCAAAATATACATGGCTTGATACAACAGTACTACCGCAGGATTTTGATTTTGCAGATTCAAAAATAACTCTGTATAGCAAAAAGTTTAA
>JAHZMW010000242.1:0-16192 GCA_027743745.1 Alloscopus bannaensis
GGCATTAGTGGCATATGCCTTTAAAAATAGTTTTCGCACACACAATAACGTCCTCACAGTTCATACGTACTCCATAAAATCAACCTAATATTCCATGAGTATACTTGTGCTCGCTGCCCTGTCATCAGGTCTACGCACGCACACATTCTGTCCTCAGCCAGACAGACATTCGAATTTCCGGTTCACCATCAGGAAAATTATACCTTTGAAATATTTTTTTAAAAATACAAAATGTTCAAAATTTGAGTAATTATATTTACACTTCAGTGTTGCACATGGAGTGATTGCTGAGCAGGAATGAGCGTAACAGTAGGAATCAAATTGCTCACAGGAAAGATCCACTTGGTGGGCCGATTATGGATGACATTTGGAAGCATCCGTACTACTACCTAATTCATCTCGCGAATCGAACCAAGCACGAGTACATCCATATAGCACAGAACCACGCAAGTTCGAATGGCTTAAGAAATGACAACATGTGGCAAATAAAAAGGATGTGATAACCCAAAGTACAAAGTGCGCAGTCGAATAATTACTATTTTGGCCTAGCCAAGGGAATTGTAGCAATTTGACAAAACTGCCGATAGTTCACACCCTAAAATAGTGATCGAGAATTTTGAACCATTTTAATGCTTCTCTGAGAATCAACCACAAGAAACGTTTGCTTCCAAGCCAAATTGCGACGACTTTGACATAATGCAGATTGAAATTGTTGAGAGCTTGACAAAACAAATCAACTTGACACATTCGGATTGATCATGACTCCGGCTTGCTCGTGTGTCAACCCTGTTTTCATTCAACTTCACATGACTACCTTCGTTTTGTTGTGCGGCTCATCAGGCCGGTTTTAGCTTTCTTCGGTTTCAATAAATGAGTCTGCTAGTTGACACAGGGAGTAGTTTTCTCTGCAATATGAGAGCGTGTGTTCGAGAAGACATAAGGAGCACGCTGAAACATAATCTCGACAACATCAAGCTTTGTGCCTTTGTTGTTTTCAACATGTGTAAATACCCGCGTTGCGTTGTCGAAACCGCATTTTTGTGTTTATGAGAAAACGTACGGCGCAGTTGATATATGAATCGAGACTGGCAGCGAGTTGAGAAGCTAAAATTTATATGGATGAATCTACGAGAAATAAATTAATAGATTCCATTTTCACCCTAAGAATCTTCTGGTGAAGATGATGCGATGCGTGTATTGTGCCTCTTGAGGTTTTCACTTGAATTTTGTTGAATATTACAAGGTTTTTACCGCAGTCATGAACCGTACACGTACACATTCAATTCTACTTGAACGAGATAAATCGACAAGGAAGCTCATCCGTTCTCCACACAATTTCACTTTGGGCCAACCCCACCGATTCATCTCTGCCTGAGACATTAGAAATCTGTGAAATAGCATTTTTTCACAGCTCTTTTCTCCTTTCATTTGCTATCTTTTCATCAAGCTACTAAATGAGTATCTGCATCAAGCCAAGAGCTCCAACAACACCCGTTCCTAAGTTTGCCCTTGTTCTTTAAAAATCGCAATTTCTCATAGGGTGTTGCACACTTTTTTCGTACATAACTTCTTGTGAAGTGTATCAACTCTAAAAGAGATATCACTCGCGTTCAGTCACTCAGTATGTACAATCTCTCTGCTGAAGCGACAGTTTTGAGGGTGAGGCTTCATACTTTCAAAAGGTGATCAGGTAGTTGTGAGTCTTGTTAGAAAACACTCTGAAATTTTAGAATACAAATATATTTTTACGTGTGCTTCATAATTAATGCCAGCGACAGAACTCACACAGTGGACAAGACAGTTGACTTGTTGACACAACATCAGACAAGTGTACGTCTTTAGAAAAACAAATCAGATTACACACATATCCAACCAAACATACAGACACGACACACAAACAGTTGCGTGCTTCAACTGTCTGCCTTGCACCAACAAAATTTCACAAGAGCGATATGATAACAGTTTGCGTACTCGCCGTTCGTTTTGTGGTTCAAGAGTTTGCAAGAAAGTTAATTCACAAAATCAGGTACCTATACATAGCTACAATGTTGCCGCAGATGTGTTCTCTGAATCTGGTCTGCTTTTATGAAAACAGAATTTGAATTACAAGTAAATCAGCCATACAACCTTCCATTCAATTTTCACTTTAGCCAATAATGAAAGAATTTTTGATTACGCAAAGCTTGAGGATATACACCATATTATGTATGAACCATGGAAGAAGCACCTATAACTTTATATCTTACGTTATATCCGTACATGTATCCCCGTCAGCGCGCATACTTTTCAACCTCATTTGTAGACGGAACTGAAACAAATCTCTACTTTAATAATACACCCGGCTCTTCGCACAAAACTCATCCCTAAACAAGACAGACCTTTCTGCTCTCAAACCATATATTCACATTTCTGATAATACCAACTTATCCACAAACACATATCCTTACACATAACATTATATTAGTAGTAATCAGTTACTCAACGTTTATGCTGGGCTTTTCTCTATCGTCTTCGTGATAAAATGCAACTCATCGTCAAGTCAGAAAAGAATTGTTAAACCCTCCTCACTCCTTAAATGAGGGTACGCATGTTATCCTCCAACTTTGAGCTCCTTTATTCTCTTCTCCATAATAATACACACGCTGATTACTTTGGGATAAGATGCGCAGACATGAAATAGCATTCCAAAACAAAAAAAGTATATCTTAGCCAGTTGTAATGACGAGCAGACATAAAGCATCATAAGAACAATGCTTACAGCCCGAGTATACGGTTTAATTCTAATAAACGACCCCACCAATAATATTCTGAGCCTTTCGTGGAGCCCAAAGCTAACGAGATTCTTCCTCTCTCCCTCGAGAAGACGGAGAGCTGTGAAAAAATGTATGTTATATTTTTCGAGCGTTATTATTAACTGTAAACTTTGTCTGGCATTATTAGCATCATCGTCACGAGCATCTGTCCGTTTGGAAAGCTCCAAAAAGCATTCATTTCTATGCATGTATGCGTTAGGTCACAGTTAAACACTCGGCGTGTGCACACCGTATCACTGGCATTCACAAAACTTTGAGTTACGTATTATTATTTGTACCACTAGCTGCTTACAGTTGGAACACTGAAGATAGAAAAAAACCAAAAAATGATGATGCGGTTCGGAAAAGTATGTTCTTAATGGACTTAACCCGTCATAAGAAGCCGATTTACACCACAGTGATATATTCAAGTCGCTCCACGATCTTCTTGGAAGTATGACAATGAGGTGAGGGGAATGAGAGAGTAAAATAGAAAAGACAAAGGGAGAGAGTTTTGAGCATTGAAGTGATGCCAAAAATATATATAAGTATATAGCATCAACATTGTATGCCAAAAGTAAACATGTGAAGACACCGAATATTTCTACTATATGAATATAGACAGTAATATTTTTGTCATTCCCGGTTTAGAGAGAGGAACCGGTGTTAGCTGGCTAGGACCGTATTGTTATTCGGAGATACAGACTGCACATTACATATTTTTGTACTTTAAAAAGCACCTTTTCTGCACCGCTCTGTGAACACCCGAGCTCTTTCTCTTCCATTTTCATGGGTTTCTCTCTCCTCACTACAAGACGGAACGAGGGAATAGGTAAGACGGACTCTTGGAAAAAATATATAACTTTTTACGTGATCTTCGTCTTGTCTGTTTAACTTGCTCTCGCCTCTCTCCGATTCCTCTCTTTGCAGAGTACTATCTTGTTTGCTCTTTTCATTTGATGATGGTGATGAGATGATGTTTTGAAATGAAAAAAGTTGATGAAACTCAAGATGAAGGAATAAAAACTCTCTAGCAAGATAGACGAGAAAAACGCCATTTTCATAGAGTACACAGAGTCGTGTTACATAATCAAGAATATACTGTTCTATCAATGAATCGGACCAAAAAAGAATGTGTTAGGTTGCAACAGCACACTGTACGACATTCGCCGTGTCACGTGAACTCGGAGAAATGGCTGACTTCGTTCCCGTTTCCTCTGACTTTTTTTTATAGATACCATACGATTTCTCTGTAGTTTTGTATGTGTTCTAGGTTGCCATCCGAGAGTATCTCTTATTAGCACAGGTAGCGCGAGAAATGAGGAAAGGAGGAACGGTAACTTAATATCCTTTTGTTGAGTGAAATAGCTTCACTTAATAACTTTTTCTCTTCCAGGTTGTACTAAAAACCACAAAACGTACATGCATTTCACCTCCACTCATCCTTACAAAAACAACGACTTCCCTCACACAAAGTGAATGGAGGAAAGAGAAAAAAGTAATGCTACACTCTTAAGCGTCATCATCACTAACCTTTTTTCCAGAATGAAGTCCACTTTGAAAGAGAGATTGAGTTTCTTCTCCCTACTTTTCTGACATTTATAAAAGAAAATAGAAAACTGCTTTGGAGCGAAAGAGGAGGTCGTATAATAAGGTGAAAAAATTTGAATGAAGTGGCTGTTAACATAAAGTAGATTAAGTTTTTTTGCCATCATGCATCTTCATTATCACGAGAAGCTTCGAAAAGGATGTTGATGAGAGAACTCGAGTCTTTTCACCAGCTCCAAAGACGATTCAAAACCTCCTACTTTCCAGCTCTATAGATTACATCCTTATTACAAGGGTTGAGCCCGCAGAACACTTAGAAACTTTGTGTTCCATTTTAGTCATACCAGGATTACGTATGCCATTTAATGTGATTATCATTACGATAGAAAATTTTTACTCAAACTTGCTAAAAGTGTAATCGATTCTCAAGTTCGAGAAGATAACGACATGAATGAGGTGTTCCGTACTACTTATCATCGGGTGTTTTCCATAGTACAAGGTTGTATAATATTTGTATGATGCTGCAATTTTCCCGTATCTACTAAATGTGACTTCTCGCTTGCACATTTTTATCATTATATGAGCAAGCTTAACTAAGCTGTCAAGGGATGAGAGTCGGTCATCAATGACATTCCCTTTGATCAGCGAAGCATTATTGTATCTCCTCTATTTAATAATCATACCCATAGATAAATAGTTTCTATCCGTACGACTACATAAATATTTTGCACCACAAGCAATCATCAGCTACTATCATCTGTATTTGCGAATATGAGATCTTGTTCTGTATAAGCTTCCAGTTTTACTGGTTGTCTTAATGGGTAAAAAGTAGCATACGCGACTTTTTCTCACATTGTCAACCGATCTAAAGAGCTCCTATAAGCCACACTGGGTGTACCTCGCTTGATGCTCCCATTTCACAAAATCTCTGACAGAAAAGACTTAGCGGACGCCTGAACTGAAAAGAAACAAGTGAGGCAAACTTTTTCACAAGAGAGACGACTAACTTGACTCAAGGGTATATTTTTTTCTTGGGAAACTTTTAATAGTTCTTAGTTCTCATACATATTAGAGAGAGAGAAAGGTGCTCACCTTAAACCCTTAAAAAGTCTACCTTAGTCATCCCTGGATGTTCGTGAAGAAACTTTTTTCTAAAGTGCCACTACTGGATCTCAAACTGTAACAGAGGCCAAAAGACTACCGAAAGCAAAGACTTGGGGAATGGGGAAAATACAATCATATCCTCCAACTTTGATGATCTTGTTTCTTTACGTGGTCTTCTTCCACTCTTTTCAGCCTCATTTGCATTTTCCATTCATTATGAATGTATATATGTGTTAGATGTTGGGCCAAATATATATACTCTCCATCTCCAGTGTGACACAGGTACGCCATGGAAAATGATGTTTTCTATCCTTTAAAAACTGGACCGTTCTGTACATGAATATATAGGAGACTCCCGTTAAATTGCTGCCTTCAGTTCCCACCCCAATTGCCATAATTCGGGAACGAGTGTCTCGTCCCAAACTTTAGGGAAGCGTTCACAAACAACTGTTATTTTTCCTTGGAATTAAGGAAAATATATAGATCTACATACAAAAGAACAATTAGCGATCATTCTTCCAACTTCTTTGATGGTAGCATCCCTAATGTTGTGCTTTCCTCGGGATTGGGGGAGTGTGGAAATTACTAATGACAATTCTTCCGGTTCAATCTTTACATAACTGAAAGTTTTCACGCTATTCTCACATAATTTTATTCAATTATACACACATACACAACCGTGTATTTTTCTGGCGGAGAGTGCTAATGAAAATGAGAAAAAGGCAGGAACGAGTTTTTCTTGATGACGACCCATTCTTTTCCTCATTTGTCAACCCGTAAATCCCGAGGAGCGAGGACGAAAACAAAGGATTTAAGAAGAGATCCTTTTCCCCCTCTTGTGATGTAAACTAGTGCGTACAAATAAGTACAGAATAAAATGTGTCTAATTCAAACATTAGTCCTAAAAAGTTTCAAAACTTTAAAAATGTACGTCAAATCTTGACAGTTGTATATGCACGCTCGCACTACAAAATCTACATGATATTTATGTACCTCTAATAATCCTTCCACAGAGATGCGTATAAACAACCGATTTACTCCACAAAAAATATATTTACTATTGACCTAGTTTCCTTTTCCTATTTAATGGCTGCGCCTGCGTGTTACCTGCATCCGCGAGAAAAAAAACGAAACAATACCTGGCACATTCTGTTTCTCACACGCTAGTATCTTTTTTTTATTTCATAGATAAACTCATCATCTCTACATCTAATGTGGCTCCACTTTACCCCGTGTTAATTTTAATTTAATATAATCAGCCGCTCTTATTAGGAAGTCGACTTCGAAAAAGTATCCTACGAGTATGTGTGTATTTGTACATTATTCACCAAATTGAGGTGGAGCTATGAGATTGAGAAAGTGGAGACAACCATAACTTTGTCTCGCAACAGCTCACAAGGAAGGGTGATGAGCTTGTTAAATTCGAGCATGTTTATACGTTTGTTTGGGGAGCACACACTTCGCAAGTTCGAAACTGCTAATTTCCATCATGCGGCCACACACTTGACTTAATTGGCCAAAATAATTAAGACGCTTAAAAGTACATACACACAAATCCATTGTGGAAGTGGAAAGGGAGTAACAAACAAAGTTTCCTTGAGTTTAAAAAGTTTCCTTCATTTTCTCTCATCAACGAATTCTCAGCGGGCGTACTGCTCTCAACATGCATACTATATGAAATGTCTTGCGACTCTCTGTAACTGTAATAGCACTACAGCAAAAGCGTAGAAAAAAATACAGTTTTAAAAAAGACTGCCCGTGCATGCGATACGAAAAGAGAAACTTATCATCAGTCAACTCTCATTCCTTCAAGTTTATCATTATCTGATTCCATTGGGAATTTTATGCTGACGATGGGATGAAATGTGGTAAAAAAGGGGGCTTTATCTTTATGTTGATTTCGGAAGAAGGAAAGGCAAAGGTCAGAAAAGTGCAATCGCTTTTATGGATGCATTGGGGAATGCTAAGAAAACAAGTACGTCGTACGTGCCTACTCGTAAGATGAAATTTAAATGTAAACTGTGTACACACGTAGACAAGTAGTATTTCTTGATTTGAGGCATAAAACCAGAAAAAAATCACTCCTAGACCCAGTTGTGTGTGCCATGCAAACCCATTTTCTTTACCAAAATCTTCAAATATTATGACTCGACGGAACGACCAAAAAGCAGGCACCAAGACATACACTGCCGTTGCCGGTGATGATACGCAAGAGTGAGTTTGTTATTGAATGAATACATGTGACTCCCTCGATGGGATGTCAGCGACATGGAACCGTTTCCAAAAGGATTTTCCTTTCCCATTCTCTGCTCACATGTGCTCCTCCGACGCAATTCTTACGTAAGTTTTTAGAAAAATTGTACACAACATTGTCGAGGCCTGCGCAGATGTATGAACTAAAAAAATCACGCTCCAGTGTGCCACTTTGTCTAACCTCCGATCCTTTCTGTATTTAAATAACGATATACTTGTTCTAATTCAATATTTCATAGACGCAACTCTCAAAACGTTGTCTTTCAATTCTAGCCTGCTTTAAAACTATCCAGATTCTTGTAGCGTGAACTGTAGGTCAGAAAAGGTTGGTTGGCTGATCACGATCTTTTTATTATTATGCTTCGAAAATTAAATGCTTTACTCCCATCCGACTTGAGGACGGTAAGATTCAATTTGTATGATGACTTCAAAACATTCGCTTCAGAGCAAAGTGTTAATGGCTCAAAGCTAGCTGTTCAGATGCTATCCACGCTTCCTACACTTCAATTAATTAGCGTGATTGCCTCCCTCCAAAAAATACTCTTTTGGTTATCAGCATGTAAATATCCGCGTCTTATCCCTGAAACACGTCTCAATTGAACGGGAAAATTCTACTCAAGTTTTTCTCGAAACTCCATTTACAACAGTCGACGCCTATCCCAAAACCCAGAGAGGAAAAACTTACCGAAATCATTCGAGACTAAAAAAAAGCTAAGCATAGCTATACGGAATGGGGCAAGAAAAGGCAAGGAGTTAAAAAGCAGCTCACCTGAGGTCCAACCGGTTTTCTCTGTTGTAAGCGCAGCAAAACAATATCCAGCAGGTGCTCCCTTTTAAATATTACATTCGCAGAGTCAGTATGTGCACACTCCACGAGTTTGATGATGAGAATAGCGAAGAGGGGAAAACTTTCTCCACCAGGTCGTTAGTTCTATACATTAAGCTCGCTTCTTTTTTCCGCTTGCTTTCTTCTCGATTTACTTAGTACTTTAGAAAAAGAGAAAGAAGATACGAAAAAAACTTGTCCAGGTATAGGAGAGCTGATATTTGCCTCGTGTAAAATATCCTTTTATACTTTAGTCACACACAGAGAGAAGGGGGCGAAAAAAACTTTCATCTGTCCTTCTTTTCAACGGATGAGATAAGGTAGTTTTTTGTCCCTATTTCTCTAGTCACTCTTGAACAAATTTTCACCGTGCATTAACATTATTATTCTGCGTATTATTTCTAGTTTTTCTCCCTCTCCTCAAATGTAGTATCCGATCTACCACTCGGTCCACTATGGGAGAAAGATTTCTCAATACACGTAGAAACAGTTTTGCATTCGTGTAGTTATTATTATTTACTCACACTGGAACTTTTGTTGCCTTCTTTTGCAAAAGATTTCCTGCAGGCGAGATTTCTCAAGGTACCTACAATAAATCAACAAAATAATATCTCCTATTTACTTCATATAATAGAAACAGAAAATACATGAAAATACTTGGAAATCCCACGGAGTCACAGATTTCCTGCAGGCGGGATTTCTCAAGGTACCTACAATAAATCAACAAAATAATATCTCCTATTTACTTCATATAATAGAAACAGAAAATACATGAAAATACTTAGAAATCCCACGGAGCCATTTTTTGCCTGCCCAAACAAAAAATATACACTTGTGGCAGAAGTGACACGAAATGTCTTCATTTTTTCGAGCGGAAGTGTATCACTAACACATCCCCAGCTTTCTTATGTACAAATAGCTACTGGAAAGAAGAGTCACCTGTCAAAAAAATATACACTTGTGACAGAAGTGACACGAAATGTCTTCATTTTTTCGAGCGGAAGTGTATCACTAACACATCCCCAGCTTTCTTATGTACAAATAGCTACTGGAAAGAAGAGTCACCTGTCAGCTTACTCAGCAAACCCCTACTACATTATATTTCATCGCTTCACACATTAGTAATAGCTATTCAACACTGATAAATACTTCTTCAAAAAGGGTGAAAATTTACAGAGAGAATCAAGATGTAAACCGCAGTTTTCTGAAAATCACGTGAAAGGCCGACGCAAGCTACCTAGATGCTGAAGTATAGAAGAAAACCAAGGTGCTGGCTAAAATAAACTTTCTATTCGACGACCTGCCATGTAAGAAACCTCTATAACTTTTTTGCATTTCGTTAGATGTGCTATATTACGGATACTTTGAATCGTTTACAATTTCCAAACAAAGGAACCTTGTGTTTTATGCAAAGATTGCCTATACTCCGACCATTCAAAGTTGTGTGAACTCAATTCAACAAAGGTGAGAAGAAATCTTTTCAAACTTACTGCTGCTGAGGTAGCTGACAAAGGAATCTACTTTTACCACGAGATTTCAAAGAAACTAGACCCATTTCAAAGGATAAATTGAACTTTGAGAGAAGGACGATAAAACCCCACTTAAATACATTTCCTTACTTGTATATTTTTTAACTTGTTTACTCTCTCTCCTCTTCGTTTTTCGTCAATGCAACCACTTTTTTTTCGCCGGCAATGAAACAAAGCTGGGGGAAGAAAGAAAGAGCTGATGAGAAAATTCCGGAACCGTGGGTGTAATTTATAATATGGAAGGAAGTAGCTAGAATGTCACTGTTGTCTTAAAAGGGTAGAGAGAGAACACACACCAAAACCTGGAGCGTCGATTTTGTATATATTTGTGTACAAAAAATGTGCTTTTCTTTTGCTTTCCCACACACCGAGAAAATAAAGCTGAGCTTTGCCAAAGTCTTGCTTGTGCAGCCGCTGGGGGCTGAAGTGAGACTGAAGAAATGGACCAAACTATTAACCGTGGAACGCACGGCAGTATTCGCCGTAAAAGAGGTAAGCTGTGTTAGTGAGCGAAGGAAACCCAACCAAAAAATTGTACTGCGTACTGAGCACACATTCTACTCGCTTTGAGTTCCTATATGTGAGGCGTGTAGATAGCAAATGAGCTCGAGCAGTAAGTTAGTGCAATTCAATACCATGTTTCACCTACCATTCCGTAGCACACTGAACACGTACGAGGAGCACTTGCACTGGTTGTTTGAAGTTTGGTTCACCATGTACTCTCTCCGTGTGTGTCTAGGCGTCCACCTAAACATAACTGAAACGAGCCCTTATCCTGAAAGGAAAATGGAAAAAGTGAAGAGCACATAGGTAATACGTATACACATGATCATGTAAGCCTTAAGTACGCCACATTCGATAAGACATGTATTGGATTCAATCCTTAAATTGTAGTATGCCAAATAATGCACAGGTTCCTATCAGAAATGTTGAAGCTGACGACGGTATATCGTATCGCTTTTGTTCCTTCCAGAGTGTGTTTGTTGCCATTTCTGTTTGTTCCGAATTCGAGTACAGTGGAGCGTAAGGGAAAACGAAGCATGATTTCTCTGACGATGAGAACTCAAAGGAATCCGTTTTGAAAACCTAGTTAGGACAACGTATATTTATGCGCTTCGTTTTTGTTATTCCTCATGTCCCTATTTTCCAGAGCAGAATTTTCCGTATTCTTTTTTGAAGTTCGCCAAGTTTCTCTCACTGCTGTGTGCATCAATGCTTCCAACTTTTTTCCTGCCTTATCTTCCTCTAAACTTGAGTGTAGGGCGTATGAGAGTTTATTACTGTGTAAAGACAAAAGTTCATTCGACTCGCTTACACTTTTGCTTGGATAGACTGCGAAAAATCAGTTTTACTAAAAACTCCAATTCTCTATATTCTCTCAAGTTGAACTTTAAGCAAAGCCACACCAACCAACGAGCCGTGCCTATTGTGAGCAATGCAATTTACCTAACTAAACTAAAAGGCAATATCATTTTTTCGCCACATGTCTTGGCGTATCCGGAGAGCTAGAGCCGAGAAAAGAGAGAAGGCGACAGGAGTGAGATAAAAAGGGAGGAAATGCTTTCTTAAGTATTTTATGTAATGACGATTTCTTTTCTCGGTTATTTTTTTTTCTTTTCTACACTCTTCCTCATCTTGTGACTTTGTTACGTACTTCATTATGCATGCAAACTCTAAAAATGTATGTGGCATGGAGAGGAAAAAAAGAGAATTAACTGTCAGAGATTCAGTTTCTTTTGCGTGCGAGTGTGAGTGAGTCAGAAAAATTCCTTTGGTGTGAGTGAAGTTTTTCGTTCGGTGAACGCCAGTTTATTATGTGCACAAACACACACTCATAATAACCGGTAAGGAAGAATACACGGACTGCTTGCTTCACTTAGTTTTTCAAGTGCGGCAGGCAGTGTGTCTTCTCCCCATTATTTCTCATTTCGTGATGCCTTTCCGTCTGTACTACTATACACCAAGTCATCATCACCAGTAGCAGCAGCACAAAGAGCACGAGGTATGCGTTTAAGAAAAAGTGAGAGTACTAATAAAGAATTGTGCCGGTTTTAGGTGGATTTTTCGTCAGCCTGCTTCTCACTCCTGCGATAGCGTCTCGTCTAGCCAGGATAGTGGAACAGTGTAAACGAATGCGAACTGTGTTGTGCTTTATCAAAAGTGTTTAGACTTTACACTGTCTCTCAAGACGATGTGTAGATAGAGAGAAATATATTGTGCGCTAAAATAAGTTGAGTAACCAACAACAGCTCTTCCAAAAGTCACGAGGATTTTCGCTTTCCTCAAGCTTAACTGCAGTACGCGTATGAATTGCCGCATCGACTTGCATGGAATTTTTTGTACTCGTATAAAGTGCAAAAATGCTAAATGTAATAGAAATATAAAATTGTCGGTTTCTCTCTTTATTCCTTAATAGATGTGTAATATGAGGCGAAATGGGGAGCAAGAATGAAGTTATCCAATCATAAAAAAACACTTAACTGCACACCATTCATAAGTTGAAATGGAGGCATGCAACACTTTGTATCGCAGAACAGTAATTTTAATACCGAAAGCGGTAGACTAAGGGGAACGAGTGAGAGGAAAAGCCGGTAATGTCTCATCTGTAACTCCAAAGGATGATCCTGATGAGGGAAATGAATAAAAGTAGATTATGGAAGTACAACAACAGGCTCACCCCAGCCAAGGAGAGCTTCATGCGGTAGAATGCAGCGGACAGAAAAAAAGCGTGCTCTCACAGACCAGCAGATAAAAACCATTTCAATATAATGTATGCATTAATCCACATAAATAAGCCACTAAATGCAGATGGAATATCTAGTAGATGTAATGTCAAGCAATTTTCTGTCTTCGTTATCTCTTCGCTGACCTGGCTGTATGTGTGGAGGCTATATGTTCAAAACTCACAGTTTCGAGATCAAATGATGGTCCATATTACAACTCGGGTTATATATGTTCCATACAGTTCCACACTTGTGGGTCTGTTTTTTTTACATGAGTGTGGTGTATGACGACATGTAGCTCAACAGTGAAGAGTACGCACGCACATTTGCGAGCCATGAAGAGATATGATAATATTACCTATCTTGAGAATCTCCAACTTTACCTTGCCACACTGCAGTTACGTCTCGTTCGTCCCGAGTACATCATCATCGTCGGAACAAGATCACATGCTCACATTTTACTGCTTATGTCTCCACACAATGTAAGTGTGATCCGGGTAGACACTGCTCACGAGACCTTTTCCTTGAAATTTGACGTGAAATGAACCGTTTGGAAGATGTATGTGCAGTGGGAAGAGAACAGCCAAATAGTCCGGATGTGCCGATCCTCCATTGACTCTACAATTTGAAGAAAAGTACAATGAGCATCTTTGTGAGATTAGCATAATAATGTGCAGTTGTCGAAAATGCATAGCATGTACAATACTGGGAATGAGGTGCAAGATGGGATTTTATAATCTCTCTGAAATCTTCTGAGAGGAGGGTACTTTTAACCATAATCCTAATATGTAATTTTTTTAAAGTGATGAACTATTAGTGCCTGTGGCTGAGACGAAATGAGTACTGCCTATAAATTAACTTCGAAAATTGCCAATTCCTTCAACTGCAATAGAAAACCCCAGTCCCAACTGTTTTGCCCTAAGTAGTACACTATTGGTTGTATGATACGAGTAAATTATCACCACGAAGCGGATTTGTCCGGTTTTTAGCGATATGCTTATTTCTCATATTCACTGACCACACCACAATAGACCACCGGGCAAAATGAATCAACAAATTAAGCTCATCAAAATTAAGCAAGGCGAATAGAGTGCAAATTATGTGTGTATCCTTGCCAAAAGGGAGTAGCGATTATTCGCACACCTTTTCCAACCTGGCTACTCTTACTGATACGTACGAGCTATTCACGTACATTATTGTATGCAGTGTCAGAGAATCTGAAATTGAAATTAAATTGTTTCAGCTGTTCCCCAATGTACTTTAAGCGAACGTTATACGACCGGGCAAGAAGTACATCAAGATGTCAAGAGCATAATGTACTTCAGTACAAAACACAATTCTCGTGCTTATATAACCCGGTGTAACTGCCTCCTCGCAGAGTCATGTGTGCTACGAAAAATGAATAATTCCGCTTGTTTTGTTTTATGAACCGATCATACAGACATGCACATAATGAACGAGTCAAACAGCTCTTCAGCTTCTCTCTTTTCTTACCTCGTGGTATTCAGCGAAGGATGTTTATTATTAGAAAATATTTTTAGTGCAATAAAGGGAGCCTCTCCTTTACTTCACTCGTGCTCAACAACATCTCTCATCCACCAATTTTCGAACTCTTGTCGGCAAAATCGCTTGCACTCTTATATTGTACACATTCATTTCAATGTATTTGCGAGAAAATACTTTAAACGCTGAGTATGCACATTTTCAGTTTGAATTGGCAATATGGAAATCTACAAGAAAAATTAATATACTCCGTGTGGTTAATGGTTTGAATGTGTTACATCGTAAACTCAATTTTCCATATTGTCTGCCATTCTCATATTTTTTCACAATGTGTACATGGAGCTATCATTTTTGAGTATGTATGTACCTATTCTTTCTTATTCTTTCAGACACAGCGAATGCAGACAAGCTTTCTCCTTTCCAAGAAACATTTACGATTGATTAAAACGGCAAAGGGTAGCGACGATTGTTTTAACTGCACTTTTGTTTGCAGTGTTTTTTTTATGACCGTGCGCGCTGTATTGTACAGTGAGATTAAGAAATTGTACGATTTTAGGTGGTAAATGCTATTCTTTATTATCAGAGATAAATACTATAATACATTTCATGGTGCATTGACTGATGTTCACGAATGACACAAACATTGTTACAACTGAAATGTTCGCAAGTGTGACAGGAGTCAGAGAACAAAGTAGCTTAGCCTATGCGTAAGACTAGTCTGGTGTGTTATCATGTGACTTCAGTCGCTTGTACTAATATTCTGAAATGAAGTACTCTGCCCACGACGAACATTTCAGAAGACAGTCACACCACTCGGCACTCTAAGCGTATTAATAGACAGGCATCAGTTCAAATGAGGAGCGAACTATATATTTTCTAGCTTAAATTGACCTTCCTTTTCGACCGGGTTTCTCTACTTGACAATTTTATTAATGGGACTAGTGATGAAANCTTTCTTTTCAACCGGGTTTCTCTACTTGACAATTTTATTAATGGGACTAGTGATGAAAACTATGAATGGATGAGAATCCCGGTTGCTTCCAACTTTGCGCTGATAAATGAAACTTTAGTGAATCATTTCGTTGCCAAAAGTTTTGACACCTGACACAGAGACTTCTGCATACATGGAATTTAATCGCCAGACTATCGGCTATCAGCCCTAATTAGTCCTGTGGAAATTGGAAAGTTAAACGTAGCCCAGATGGGTTTGCCCTCTAAAATTTTCCGCGCACCAAGCAAGCTATAACTTAAGAAACCCGTAGAGATCAACGTTCAAAACTATTGCGATCTTTTGGTTTTGGCAAGGCGGTAACAAATTCATACCTAAGCGTATGACATCGTTCCCCTCAACCTCCCGTTGTCAAAAGTTGGGAAGAAGACACTGATTCACATTCTCTCGCGAAACTACGCTAGCAACATTTCATAAGAAAGGCTTGAGGTTTGGCACTAATACATTTATCTACATTACAGCAACCGCTTTGTTTTCTTTGAGAACGGTGGTGAACGGCTCATTCACCACTGGAAAGTGGAAGTCGAAGAATACGAGATTCATATGTGGATTCATACGTACATATACAGTCTACCTAAGCTCGTATAGTGTTCACACAGTATTTTCTTGCTTTATCCAGCACATGCGTCTGAGGAAGATAAAGACCATCGACATACATTTCGTGCGACATTAGGCTCGTATTAAACCAGCTCTCTTCATCTCATTCCAGCTTTCCCCGTTGTTTTCAATTAATCAATTTAATCCGATTGGGGGCCATCGAGTCATAATTCGAATTGATTGAAGTATAGGGCTTTCACCCTCTGCCCCCAAACAATACATGCTGAAGAAGAATAGTTTTTGCGGGGTATCCTCAAGAAATTCTATTATTGGTATGTGAAAATGGCAAAGGCATCTCTTCTTTCTTC
>JAHZMW010000243.1:0-12970 GCA_027743745.1 Alloscopus bannaensis
AGTTCTTGGTAAGCTACCTTCGACAAATTCTTTGGCAGTGAATGAAAACCAATCATTCTCTTGCCGAATAACAAACGCTGGAAGGGAGATTGCATGTAGGTGCTATTGAAGGAGTTCGGCACCATTCCAGTGCTCCGTTCAATTTGGAGAAGTCTTTTATCGGCAAGATTCCCCTGCTCTCGAAGATACGCGGCAAACTCAGAGATGACTTCGAGACACACAATTGACTCATCTCTAATTTGAAAAAAGTATAAAATCACAAAAGGAAATCAATTTTAATCACTTCAAAAAGGTACATACCTAAAGCAAGCCCCGTCAATGATGTAGCAACCAACAAATTGATGATTCTCATTGTACCCCATTGTTTTCGAACAGTTCGAGACTCGAGTGGACAGTGGGTCATCATAATTGATGAGTCTCGCTGGCTTCGAGTACACTTTGTAGCCGGCATCCATAACCTCTTCGACCTTTAAATATGGGATAACCTTCCGTGGAAGAATGACGCTGAGCACATTGTCGTTTTTGTAAGCGTTGCTAAATATAATTCCGGCAATGAACAAGGTGACCACATAAAGTTTGAAGCCGGTCATTTTGAGATGAACCGATTCGAATGAAGATCCTTGTTCCACGAGGATCATAAAATAGGCCAAAAATAAGCGTGAAATTCTCTCCCCCGTCGTTTTGAATTTAGTTTCCGAATTCCTTCCAATCTTTTTTGTTGACCAATCCAGAAAATGTACCAGAAAACAGGGTCCAATACTTATTACAAGAAGACAACTCCAAGTCGGTGTGTCAAAGACTGAAATCAGTTTTAAAAAAGCTAATTCACTGTGTCGGACTTCTCCGCAACTAATGAAGTGCATCGACTTCACAATCGAAACAATCGAGATGGGCATGTGATCCGCCTGAATCCCACTGAAGGTGGCGGGATACACAATAAATTTAAAAGTTTTGAAGTCCTCGCCGGCAAGACACGTTCTGGCACAAAGCTTCTCGTGTCAAAGACGCATGCAAAATGTCGAATTGGTCTTCGAGTGCATCCAACTTCAGAACAGTTTGAAACCCTTTCCATGCCTTCATATTGGGCAGATTTTGTTTGTAAAGTTGTACTTCAAACTTTTTGTTTTGGTTCACCGTGTTAAGTGTCTTGATTTCCCAATCGCCAAAGTCTTCCAAGCGGCTGTAAATGTTCAGCAAGTCCACTGCAGAGGGGAGTGTCTCAGGTTGCCCCAGAAATGTGAGAATAATTTTTGGAGAGCAGTGAGAGCAGTGAAGAAGCAAATTTACGGAGGTTATCCATCCAAAACCATTGACGAAAGCTAGGACAATGGCGTCCCCAACTTGAGGCTCGAGTGTCAGTTATAAAATTATCTGAATTGTGGATTTGCGTCTGTTTGCAAAACCAGGTTTCCACTTTAGGTGTCAGGCTCAGGGTTTTGCTCACTAAAATACGAATTTTTGGGGTTGTTGACATGTATTTTTTGAAGCTGACCCTGTTCCATAATGGAGAAGTCATGAGAACCGGATGGCCTTTTTTACCGAGTCTCTCAACGGGCGGCAAGAGATCCAGACGGACTTCCCAAGCCCAAGGTTTACTTTGGGCTGCAAAGTCCGGCAAACGGATCCTGGAGCAATATTCTAAGCTGAATGACTCGAGATATTTTGAGGTGCATTTTTCAGGACAGGATAGATTTTTGAAGATATTTGAGGCTGTGCAATTTGTTTTATCGGTGTCAGGAGGAAGTTTTGGAAAACCGACTTTCTCCATTTGATATTGAAGTAGATTTCGATGTAATCTTTCCCATAAGACGTCAGTCACTCCAGGTTGAACTCGTCGGAGTAGCACTGGTATCGTAAATCCAGTAAGATCTAAAGCGAGGTAATTATTGATGACCACTAAACCGCCGGAAAATGAGTGGATGAAACTGTCCAGATTGGCGATTTGGGAAAAATTGTGGTTGAGAGTAGTATTAGCTGGTATTCTCCAAATTCGAAAGGATGCTACAGTGAAATTGTCGAAATATGCGGGTGGCGCCGTGAAAGAGTTTACGAATGCGAAAATTGTCAGGAATTGTGTGTTCTGGAGTAGTTCCCACATTTTCAATTGGTTTACAATTTTTCCGAGTTTTTACAAGGTCCGTTGATATGCTCAACTTCAGCATGACAGTGCATCTGGAGTACAAAACGGATGGAGTATAACTAGTTATACTCCAGGTATTTATGTAAGAGGAGATTTGATTTCGATTGGTATTGGACCAAATAATGGAATTATTGAGTGGTTGAAAGCGATTAACAAAATGGCTGCTGTTGAATAATAAGCAGGATGTTGTGCTTTGAAAACTGTAATTTAGTGGGAAAACAGGGACACAAGTGGGTTCTTGGACCGGAATTATAACATTATCGGTACTCCCTTAGTTGTGGTTTTTAATGGTACTAATATAATTAAAATCAACAACTGTACTTAATTGTTATGCAAATTTTATTCCAGTCCGCCGATTTATGAAGTGGGTATTAATTATTGCTTAGATTTTTCTACCAGTGCAACAAAATTTATTAACTTCAACTGCCATTCCAGGCATTTTGCTTGATAGTTTTCCAGAATTGCATGAATTAGTAACATCTTCGTATTTACTTCGTTTTTATCTATTGTCGTCTACTTTCATCCGTGTCGTCCATTGGTCGGCTAAAATAGCCGAAATTGTTTTCAACCATGGCTATTTAACATGTTTGCTTTGAAGCTTTTACTCTTTTGTAGCATTCATCGTTCTAGCAGCTCAAAATAAGCCAAATTCTAAAAAAGTAGTTTTTCTATTTTCCCTTAAAATAACCAGTTTCTTAACACACTACTTAATTACATTATTTCGTAATTTTGCTACGGAATGTTAAAACGGTAACACATTTTCTAGAAATTAAATATTTTTTTAAAATCACAAGTATCGTTCTACTATTGTGAAGCAACTTTGTCCTTGAGATGTCCTATAATTTCCAAATAACAATTTCAATTTTTCTCACAAGGTTAAATAGCTATAATTCTCAAAAACTCTTATTAGCTGGTGAATAAACTAGTGTCAAAACAAAAGCTTTAACATTGGATACATTCGACGTTATAGAAAGGAAACAAATACAAATTGTGTTTCCCACAAGTAGGCATATCATCCTTATAGTATTTCCATTTCTTTAAAACCGAGACAAAACCAACTTTCATGTTACGAATTCATTTAACCATCTCACGCCACTAATATTGCCACTTTTGTTCCTCCATTTTAATTACCTATCACTAATCCGATCGCCACCTTCAAAATTCAATCACGAATACTATCATCACGCATCCCGATTTCAAAATTACAGCAAATCAGTATTTCTCCTACTCTTAGTTAAATGTAGGTACTTCAAATTTATTAAGTATCTTTACGATTTTGAATTTCAACCAAGTTCACCAATATTAAAAACCATTACCACTCCTGCATCCCATTTTGACAGCAAACAATTTCATAATGAGCATAATCTGGTACATTTTTATCCTTCTAATTCCCCTCGCAAAATCCAAGCGTAGTTCCTTTCCCCTCATTTTGGAGCACACAAACTGGCTTTACGGATTCCAGGAATGCCACAACATCGTCATCCTTTTAGAGTCCCTGAAGCTTCAATACAGCGGTCAAATCCATCTCACCGAGAATAATCCTCCACTTGTTTTGTACAACGATGTTAATTTGCCACACTTGATTTACGGTTTCCGTCGATGGGCAACGTGCCGCACCATAAGCATCGTTACTGCCAACGGCAAAAATCGAGATCGCAGTTTTGAGTTCGAACTCCTCATTCTGCTTTACACCTTAGAGAAAAGGCGAAAAAAATCTTACTCCGATGGTAAAACAATAGAAGAATTTCCGAATACTGCTTTGAACCACTATTTCTTTCTGATTGTGACAAAACCAAGTTGGAAAAAAATGTATCACTCCTCCAACGGCGATTGGGGGGAGATTACAAAATACATCCAGAATTCGGATAGCCTTCTTTACCCTTACGTTCTACAATACCGAATGACTTACTCAGCTTTGCACTGGACATTCGGTTTGGAGTTAGTGATCGAGGAAAAACTTCAAAAGGCAAAATTCTACTGTCCCTTTTGCCAAGACGTCTTCGATTTGGAGAGGTTCCAATGTGGCAATCACAGCTCCGCCGAATTTATCGTTAAATTCGGTTGCAAACAAGAAATGGAAAAGATATACCAAAGTACAACTGGAGACGGCCGGTTGCTCTTATATAACATGTGGAAACCTACCTGGACCTTCGTGGAAAGAGACCGGTACCAACTTGGAACGCCCAAAGAGTACAGAAATACTCTGGAATTTTCAGCCCGCAACCCGAATCTTATCCACGTCATCCTCATTCTTGTCACAGAGTCAATGGGCAGAATGCGAAATTTGTGGGGAATTTCCAGCAATAGTCAGCTCCTCATGTATGAACAAAAAAGTGGCTCCTACAACAAAAACTTTGTGATTATGGAGCATGTCGGCTACAACTTCATGACTTGCAATGGGGACGAAGGGAGTCCTCCGAGTTTGCTCGATTTCAAGATGTACATCAACCAATTTCAGGTGCCCGTCTGGATACTTTTGGCTATCTCTACTTTGGGGACGGTCTCCCTGTATTTTGTCCTGAAAACTGGGGTTAACATGACATCGGTTACGATTTGGCGGTATTCTCTCATCCTTAATTCACCAACAAATATTCCGGTCGACATTAACCGTCGAATGGTTCTCCGATCTGTGGTCACAGCATGGTTACTTGTATCTACAGTTTTCAAAACATTTTACGGCGGTGAAAAATTTGCCACCTCTTGGAGCCCTCAAGGCTTCAAAAGCAATTGGACTACTTTTGCTGAACTGCTGGAGGCTCACTTTAATTTACACGTTGCCGGGAAAAGTACTCGAGAAGGATATACAAGTTGGTTTCAACTGGACATTCTGCAAAGCAGTGATGAACTCAACAGTTTTTATTGGACTTCTGTAAAACTCGACGATGTCGACTTGTCTCTAATGACAACGAAAAATTTCACCACGCCCGCTGGAAAATGGGGGGCTACGCTACTCTCTCAAGTTATTGAAGAGGAGGACACTCCGGATGTACTTGATATCAGGTTGCCCCACCTCATTCGAATTTTGAAAGACTGCTCCCGACGAGCTTATGTCGCCTATTCGTACACCATCGATGATCTTCTGGCAAGAATCCGGTTGCCAAGCGCTGATTTGGAGGGGACCAAGCATAAGTTGTATTCGGGGCAAGATAAGATTTTGACTTATACGAGACTCGCTGCAGTATCGAAGAGTGCCGGTAATTATGTGGTTAATAGACTTCAGTGGATTGTGCAGGCAGGATTATACGACTTTTGGAAGGGATATTTGGAGCAGAGAAAAATAAACAGGGATTATCTCCATTCGGTGCCGGTGTATCAAAGTTTTGACTCTGTTTATATTATCACAGGGGGTTGTGTGGGGGTGGCTTTGGTTATCTTTGTGATTGAGTTTGGAAGCAGTTTTAAAATCGTGAAGAGAGATAAATTTCGTCGCAACTAAAGCAACTGTCTTCGAACTGTATCGCATTTTGTGGTTTGATCCTAATTGACTTGACACGGTGGTTGCAAGTTTTTAATGTGTCAAGAGTAGAATAAATGTATAAAACCTATGAAAATGCTACGAAAGCTCCTATAAAGTTTAAAATTTGAAAAGGATTAATAAGAGATAAGTTTGTGGTAAATGCCTGCTTTCGAAGTTAATACCGGATGTTATAAACACACTGCAGTGTGTGTTCGGGAGAGCCAATTTAATAGACTTATTTTTATCAGACGTTTTGATAATAAATTCATATGATAATCAATAGTAATCTGCTGATATCACGGTTTAAATTAAGACAGCCGACATTAATTGCAATTGCTAGTGAAAATGTAATTTTTAAAAAAATTCAAATGCAGCTTAAAATAAGTACAAACATGCATAAAAACAGAAAAAACGCCACAAAATGTTTTACCTGTAACTCTTCGGTCGCAGCTAATAAAAGGGAAAAATCTACGATCGTTTTAAGCTATCAAATACTGACAAACAAAAAAGGATGACTCAAGTTTCAAGGTTTGTTCTTCATTACCTCCTCGATAATCCAGTTAGTGAAGTGAGATACTCTGACGTAAATGTCAGGGTAATCAGCTTCACCACAAGTCTGTCAAAAATATTTTAAACTATGTATAACACCAAAATTCTACAGATTTTGCTTTTTCTACGCTTTGAGAACACTCACCGCTCCCCAGGACACAATTCCTGCCATATATTCGTTATCCACTGGGCCACCGTCGTCCCCTGCAATTATAAATTTATGTTGGAAAACTTCGTTGCCATAAAAACTACCCAATTTTTTTGATCCGCTATTCAATATATTTATTTTTATACCTCCACAAGCACCTTTTCCAGCTTCACCGATAACCCCAGCGCAAAACAAGGATGGATCCAATGCCCCAACTCATCTTCAAATGCGATCTCCCAAACCAGTCTTAAGAGTTGCTTACGTCAGCAATGTGACCAGCCGTGAAGATAAATTGTCTGTCCTTGATTGTGGCCAAGGTGCCACCTCCCATTGGACCATAGTCTTGGTAATGCAAAGCGAGAAAGTAAGGAACTTCACCTTGAGTGACATTCACACCGCCGATAACCTGTCCTTGCTTTGAAGTTGCGAGGTTCCTTGGAAATGCTGCGAAGAAAACAGAATGATAGAGTTGTAGCTTGCTCTTTGGATTATTTCGGAGATTTATTTAAATTTTGAATTATACCGATGCAGGTTCCAAACAATGCGAGACCCACGACTAGAATTCCCAAGTTTGCCAAGTTTGCAACCAAACAATCAGTAGCTGTTTGGTGTTGTGCTCAATGCAAGTACTGATAAATAACAGTGTGGTTACAGCGAAAGTCATGGTTTTATATGAGAAGCAGATAACGCTTCCATAATTATCATGCTAATTGTAAGATATGACTCAACAATTCAAGTGACTTTATTTGGTACAATCCGGAAAAGAGTTTGCAAACACGTTAATCAAACAAAAAATTTCATCATGCATCAATGTCAATGATCAAAGCGTGCACCTGCATAAAACTCATCATTTCAACTGATTACAGTATAACATCCAGAGAATTGTTCACATTCATTAAATCGCAAAAATTGTACTTTCTTGTGACTCACTCACATTCTTTAAATCATCGGTTTCGCAGCCACTGAAAATATGAACCCAATGAAGTAGCTCATCATTTGCTTAAATACATGTCAAATGCCAAACTGAACTTCGGCTTGCCCAATTAAGTTGGTTTTGAACAATTCTTAAAAATAAAGTGCTCCAAATACTCCTAAACTTCCCTTTACTGAACATTGCAACGCCACAAGTACATAGGAGGTGATAACCGCGGTGATAACTTTGAGCCAAGAAATACCTCTGAAAATACTGCATCGCGCACGGCATTGTAACCTTTTATTTGCGATATAATATTATCGCTAACATTTACGTCAATAAGACATATACAATCGATAGCTGAACCAAACCATTTTTTTAGATTATTCAATTAAATATTTTTTTCCTAAATAACTCGAACATTTGGAACGAAATATTTATTACGACACAGCCAAAAACAGAAAATTATTTTGACGTTTTTCACTATCAATCATTTTAATATTTTGATTCCCTCTGGTTGCTTCAGCTTACGGCTTATCCTTCATAACCTCCTCGATAATCCAGTCGATGAAGTGGGATACTTTTGTGTAAACGTCAGGATATTCAGCCTCACCACAGGTCTGTTCAAGTACAAAAAATCTCACAATGTATAATAGCTCATAATTTGGCTACGCTATCAAATATGCATACTCACAGCTCCCCATGTCACAACTCCAGTCAAATAGCCGTCATCAACTGAAACAACTGGACCAGCGTCGTTGCCTATACACAAAGGACTTACTGAGAATTAAACACTTTCATAAAAAAAAGAGTGACTACGCAGTGATATTGTCCAATACAATGGTTATACCTAGGCAAGCGCCTTTCCCGGCTTCACCGATAACCCCAGCGCAAAACAGGGAAGGTCCCAATGGTCCCAACTCACCTCCAAATGCCACTTCACAAACCTCTTTGTCAACCAACGGCAACTGCAGCTTGTGCACCCGAAAAGACCACCCTTCGGATTCCCATCCGACTAACTGAACATCTCCCACTATTTCCTGATCTTGACTCGGAAGGCGAATCGGCGCAATGGCGAAACTATCTTTGAAATCCTGCTCCAGAAACATGATCGCAATATCATTGTCTAATTTTTCAATGTCGTAGTCAGGATGTACGACGACTTTGCGAATTCGCGCAGTTTGCTCAAAGCCGCTCGTGTCTGTCCTGTCAATATCGCCAGCAATTGTGAACCAACCTTCGGAGTCTAAGCTGGCAATGTGAGCTGCAGTGATGATAAATTGTCTGTCCTTGATTGTGGCCAAGGTGCCTGTTCCTGTGGGTCCGTTGTCTTCGTAGTACAAAGTGAGGAAGTAGGGAGCTTCACCTTGAGTGACATTCACGCCTCCGACGATTCGCCCTTGTTTTGGGTTACAGAGATTTCGCGGTAACGCTGTGACCAATGGAAATGCTTTTAATCGATGTTTCAAGCAATTTTTTGCATGAAATTGAAATTCTAAAATGTATATGAAAAATTGAATTGCGTACCCGTGCAAGTTCCTAACAAAATGAGACCTACGGCAAGTCCACAGAAGTTTGCCATGTTTGCAAAATATTCAGGGAATTATTCGCTTCTGTAACTTTCAATTGAATGGCTGCCGTGCTACTGAGTAATTATTGTAATTACCTGAAGACTTTGCACATAAAAAATGATAACGCCACTCCCGTTAACATCAATTTCAGATATGCACGTTCAGTTGGCTTTTGATAAAAAAATGGCACTTTATTGAGGTATACCTAAGTACAAACTACAAAAACAAATCACTTTCGTAATCAAAACAAACCAATGAACAGGAAAATTGAGTAATATTACAAACATCTCAATTGTTTTAAGTGATTTCATCATGAATTTTCAAACGATAAGCTGAAGTAGTGATGATAATAAACATAAATATCAATGAAAGTGTGCACCTGCATCAACTTATTCTGACAATTGATGTTTACATTGCTATTAGAGCACACGCCACATTTTTTGCATAATTAAATCTTTCTGTCATGCTGCTGTCTTTCAACAATTAATTATAACGCAAATTTTCGACTTATCTCGCTTTTCTTTAAATTTATTGTTTTACAGCAACATTCGGTTGGCATTAGTCTCCGAACCGTTGTTGGGTGCGGGTCGTATCCCAAGAATTCTGGAGACGAGTGGATACACGTCGACATTGTTGAGAACGTCGACTTCGTAGCCAACCCGAAAAGCGGGTCCGTGAGCGATGAAAAATCCGTGCATTTGTGAATACCGATTGTCGTATCCGTGGGTTCCATATACGCGATCTGGACTCGCTGGAAATCAAAAAAATATATTAAATACTCACATGACCAATAAAATGTAACTTTCTTTTTATAACTAGGATAAAAATAATGGTATTTCTGTTGACCTGTTAAATTGAACAATTCGTTGTAAAAGTCAATATACTCCGGCACAAAGTCATCAAAGACGTAGCCCAAATCGGCGACAATCACAATCGGCATGATTCGCCGGTTGTTCCCAAAATGCCACTCTGGAAGCAGTTCTTCCTTCCGGTAAACTGTAAAGTTCTTATCCCGTGAAAATTCGACGAGTTTCGAGTGAACATTTTCAAACTGCCCATCTTCGGGTAATATGTGAATAACTGGAGAATATCCAAAGGGCTTAAACGTTCCTGGCGTAAGGGCGCTCGTATAATTAATAATCTTGTCTTGGTCCACTTGCTGGAAGCCGTGGTCACTTAAAAATATCAGATTGATTTTCTCATAAATTCCGAGAGTCTTCAACTGGTTGACTAAATATCCAACGACTTTGTCCAGTCTCTTGATTTCTTCTGTGACCTCCTCAGATTCCGGGCCAAAGGCGTGCCCGTAGGTGTCAGGTTGTTCGAAATAGAGAAAAACGAGATTCAAGGGATTCTTATCCGTGATCCAGGAGATAACAATGTCCACCCTGTCTTCGTAAGGGATGGTATCATTAAACTTTACAATTCTTGATGGCAATGTGTTTGCGACTCCGTAAGGAAACTGGCATCCAGGCCACATCACAACTCCGCTCCGACGACCTTCTCCAGCGAGCTCGTTGAGTGTCCATAAAGGAAGGGTTTGGTTATCGAAATTCCAAAATTGAGGATCGCCACCGGCCAGACGACGTCCATATTTGGGATCATAAAGCCAATTGTCGGTGACGCCGTGAGACTCTGCGTGCAACCTTGAACCATAAACTCGTATTATTTATTCTTAAAATATTCTAAATATTCTCTAGTTGTTAATTTTTTTACCCTGTCGCAATTGACATGTGATTCGGAAAGGTTTTTGTGGGAAACTGGTTTCCCAAAAAAGGCACGCTCACTCCAGTCCGTTTGAGGTGCTGTAGGTTGGGCATTGGAGCACCTGGTCTGTCCAAGTAATCGTAACGGAAGCCATCGAAATGACACGACTATCACAACTGGATGATAAGACAACGTCGGATCTGAGGTCAACATTTTACCAAACCGGGAGTGAAAACTAATAATGATGAGATATAACCACGATACCGATTGCAATTTGAAATACATAACTATCCTTAACCACAAAGGTTTTTGGTTTTTACTATCAACTAATATACTTAAAAATTGTTGCTTCTCCAGTTCCTTCAAATCTAGATAATAACTATATGTGACTGATCTAACAATCCATAGGTTCTGTGAAGTTGTGAGAAGCAAAAGAAAAGAATATGCACCACCAGATTCCAGAATGCAATGCAATATTGAATAAAATGTAGTTTTGTTTTTAATGTATACGCTATGCACATACAGCACATAATACGGTGTACATACAGAACGACTAATCGTTAGCTTCTTGTACCTTGTAACCAGCTCTTAATATAGTATTGTAATCGTAAAAGATATCGCTGACTCAGCAGATAATATGTAAAAGTACAGAATTACTTTGAGTGAGCAGATTAATGATTAATGAACTGGAATTGAATGGATTCAATAATTTCTTTACGTACCAAAAAGTTGTGGTGCAAGCAACTATGTTTGTTTGATTTAGCTATGTAGATACAGAAAAAGAATGGTAGCAGAATAGTACATAATTGTAAGGCATCCAGTGTTTCTGGCTGTGAATATCATTCGGAACTCTAGGCTACACAAATGATGACAAAATGTAAGTGTACAAAAAATAGGAATTACAGGTGTTGCTGATGCCTTTTTGATTGAACAATATGAAGGTCGGAGGTAATATAGTAATTTACATTTTTTTAAATATAAGAATATTCTATCAAATGCATTCTCAACTCTCTCTGGAGTCCACATGCCACCAAGAAATACAATTTGTAATTCTTTGAAGCAGTTTCGGCCTGGATATTATTGTTTAGCACTGAAATTTACTTAAAAATATTTTCAACCCATTCCTTCACACTCAAAAACAATTTTTCATAAAATTTCAGGTTTGGAAAGCCCAGACGTCCAATTCCATACGGAAAATTGTCGGCGACCTCTAGGAAGTATATCCCCGACTTGCTAAAGAAAGCGGAAAAAGTTGAATACAATTTATAAAGTTTGGGATCTATTCATAAAGTCACAGATAGTGTTAAGTATTTCATTGTCCTTACTTCCATTCATCATAATTGTGAGATAAATATGCTATGTCGTTTCTCGAGCAGGCAACCACGCCATGATTCGGGCATTTGAAACCGATAAATGACTCAGGATAAATAATGTTTTCCGCCACATACTCATTCACCTTGGAATGGCTGCATTGGCCAAACGCTGAAAACATTGTTGTGATAAACTGTTAATTAAAGTTTTGAAACCAATAATACCATATGAAAACGTACGTTAGACCAAAACCAACTCATTCAGGGTGTCCCAATTGCATGCACATTACATTGATTGCAACAACATATTTATATGTTCATGCAGTCCAAACAAGTGACCAGCAAACTTACGGATATCTTCTATTGGGTGACAACTCCTTTGTCGAATTCCACGGGTAATCTGTGTATATAGGCAAAAAATGCTTTAAGACAACAACTGGTATTGTACCGTACATTTAATGTACAAAAAAACTTTGTAGAACTGAAATGTGTTTGGAGAGAAAAAAAAGCACAATTATTCATGTAGGGAGACTATTAAAGGAAACGTACTACTAGTGTATATAGCCTGATTCACAAGTAAATCATCTCAACTGGATATGGCATAATACACTCTGTCCCGAAAACTCAGAATAATTGATTTTTTCATCTTTCTCAAAGACATGCATAAATTTTTATGATATTGGATATGCAGGGTTGGCTACCGGAGACACTCTGAATTTTACCAAAACCACAGGATGCGGCCACCAGAAAAGTGTGCCGAACACATACGTCATTTTTTGCTGTTTCAAAACTTTGGAATAATTGCACACTTTTAAACACTATTTCTCACACGCAGAGGTTAATGCGATTTATACCAATAATAAACAAATGTAGATACCTAGTCATCGTTTCTGGTTCATTTTTTCATAGGGCTTCAAATACAACTTTAATATTTTTTTCTAAACCGTTGGTTGAGGTTTTCCCTGTTGATTGAATTAATCTTCTTAAGTTCATCGATTATGCTAAAGCATTTTTTTCTATCCGCAAGCAACTATTCCCAGATCTAACCACGGTGTGAACTCTAGGTCGTAATGCCTGTTTCATCCAGACCAGTCGTGAATTATTACGGTAAGTTCGCAATTTCCTATAAGCGCCCATATAATTTCGGGGAAATCATAACATCTCCTGTATCTGAG
>JAHZMW010000244.1:0-10764 GCA_027743745.1 Alloscopus bannaensis
AAGTGATTCCGTGACAAGATATTGGAATTTTACCCCTTACCAACAAGGGATGAAACACTAAAGGGTTAAGCCAAATTACGAGATTATCCAGAGAAGGCAGAGTTTACGTAATGGGCCAGTTTTGTAACGTATTTTGGACAAGAATCGTCTCACTTTCGTTTCGTCGCAGTCGTCGTGTCGTAAACGGGCAGTTTTGGATGAACGTGTGTGTGGAACGTATTTTTAGTTTTCCATAAAATCGCAGCTGTTTCCGGGTAGTCGTTGAGTGTGTGAATTCAGAATTGAATGAGCGAGGAATTTGGAGTGATTTAAAATTTAAAATAGTGACAATAATTATTAAAGAATCCGGACCTGAGATATTGGCTGAAAGAACCGGACGGAGTCGAAGGGAAAATGTAAAAAATTAAAAGTAATTTGAGATTAATTTAAATTAATTATATGTTGAATATTATGGAGTTAATATTGGTTTGTAGTCTACAAATTGTAGAGTTGTTCCTGAGGTACTATAATAACCAGGCTAATGCCCATGAACTAGAACTCCTTGCTGAGGTGACATGGGCTTCTATTACATTCCACATGATTATCACGTGTGAGAACGTGAGAAGCATGTATGTATGCAGTGTCAACACAGTCAACAGGCTTGTCACCCTTGAGAAAATAAATATAATACTAATATCTTTGTTTGCCACAGAACTAGACCACCATCGATCGCTTATCATTACTGTTAGAATTATCGCTTGACTCAGACATCAACGGGTTTTTCGAGCCGTTAGATAATTTTGAAAATTTTGCAGAGACAATCTTAGCAACCTCGCAAGTTCGGTATCCGTTTTTAACATTTTTTAGGCGATGGTTGTAAGTTTGTGCGTGGATGTTCATGGATAGTTTTAATATTTAGGGTATGATTTTTTGAAAACGTTTTGTAAGCCGTTGTTCGAACTACTTACTTACGAGTTGTAGCTACTTTTCGGTCCTGATTGTTCAAATCGCTCCGTGGAAAGTTTTTGAGGGTTTTATCAGAAAGAAAGTTTTACATGCATTATTGGAAATTTGGTACATAATTCGGAATGTTTTGTGTTGCAGGGCCGTGAATTCTTGAAAAAACGAAGGTGACAACGCAACGTCAGACAGCACGGCAGCTACAGGCGAAGACAATCGATGAACATACCAGGGCCTACGCGCTTTCATTCACACCATGGCTCCAACATTATCCTCGACGCAGCACGTGTCACTGCCACAAGGAGTACTTCATTTGCCAACGCTTTAACGTTTAGTGAAAAGGTTTATAAAGAAATGTGAAAAATTAAACATATTTTTTATTGAACTGCAAATTGATCAAGGTATAAATTGTGCATTCATTGTGCTTTTACAGCCTCTCGCTCCCGGAGAAATCTTTTTGGTGGAAATTGAAGAGAATGAGACGGGATGGAGTGGAAACATGCGTATTGGTCTCACCCAGATGAATCCCGACAGGGCATTTCCTTTACCCTTATATGCCCTTCCGGATCTAGTGACAATGGGCCCCTCCTGGTTATATGCGATAACGAAAACGCATAGTAATGTGTCTGCGTGCAATTTAAACACGCGTCAAATCAGAGGAGCGGAAGAGATATTTCCTGGTTGGGCGCCAGTTCATGAAGGTCCAATTGAGGATGATGACTTGTTAGTTCAAGAAACTTTTTATAGATTCTTTGGACAAACAAAAGTTTTACAACGTAAGTCACCAGTTTAAAGCAGGTGGTTTTTTGAATATTTTAGTAATTTTAGCATAAATGTATTCAATTATGTAATTTCTTCCAATTTATTAGGTGAGGGTTCTTTAGTCCGCACACCGAGAGGATTTGTTCAGCTAAAGGCTTTGCTACCAAGTATTACAAAGGCGAAGGAGTATGAAGGAATGAGCCTACTGGCTACTGACATTGGAAGCCGGATTGGTGTCATGTACGTTCCGACTTCCGAGAATAAGGCTGACATGCATTTCATCATTAATGGAGAGGATCAAGGACCTTGTGCCAGAGAAATTCCATATCAATCGGAACCTTTATTTGCAGTAGTTGATGTTTATGGATCAACCAAAAAGGTTCGCGTTGTTCAACTTCAGTCAGGTACACAAAAGCTAACAAATGGTCAAAGGTGCAGATGAGTATCTTGTTTTGAAATGAATGCATTTTAAATGGTTTTAGTGGAAACCCTGCAGTCAATGTGTCGGGATGTGATCTTAAGGTCAATAAGGTTGTCGGGCGTTTCGAATCTCCCATTGCCGAAACTTTTGAAGGATTATTTGCTTTACAACATGTAAAACAGATGTAGACAGTAGACACGACAATGAATTGAAACAACTATATCTTGTAACGTAAATTTTCTTGTCGACGTTTTTTCTGTGACTTTTACACAAGTGCAACAATCAGTAATCAATCACGTGCTCCAGATTTATATATCTTGAAATATCTTCTCTGGAAATTTCCAGTGAAATGAAAACTTCGACTTTATATACATGTATGTATATATACCTAGTAGTGTAGCATTCGTTTACTCGGTTTACTCTAAGGAAGTTTAATGCAAGCATACTTGTAAAGTTAAAATTACATTATCAAATCAACCACTGCAGTGTGAGAACTAATTCACGTCTAATATGATATACAAATACAGACGTAGTATCAAAATTTTTGTAAGCTATTATGAAAATACGCTTCCTTCTCCAAGTGTGATTGTGTACCCTCAACTCGGTGTTTTTTTTGTGAAAGACGTACAGAAATACACAGTATAATTCCTCTGTAATATGAATTGACTGAATTGTCATTCTTTGCTGAGGTGAAAGGGTGGCTTAGCAGTTTGGAGCTAGAGTCAAGTTTAGGAAATTCGTTGAATCTCGTTGACTTTATCGTCATGTTTCACACCGTCAATTCAATATAAATTCGCGACTGCTTGTGTACTATAAGCGTGATTTTTTTTTGCAAAATCCGGTGCTCTGCTTTACTGTGGTTAACGGTGTACAGAGGCCCTTAATTAAATTTAAATTCGTTTTCGGATATAACAAAGGAGAGCTTCTAGTCCTCCGATCACAAACTAATTTAAAGAATCATTCTTGTAACTATTGTTATGCTAGTTCGACGCGCAAGCGCAAATAATATTTTTTGGACTCCTAAGTACTAACTGTATAATGTAACGCGTCCGTATACTCCTTCGTTGTTTGTAATAAAGCACAAGGCTAATCAATCGCTGTTTTAGTACTTGGAAATTTGCTGGATGCAACTTACAGTACTTGATTTAACCTTCGCGAATACACAAGGACTCATTTCGTCCATTACTATACTTCACCTGCCTGCGTCTTTATATAGACCGCCGTTACGCGTTGCAGAACTCGTACAATGGCAGAAAGTTGAGAGCAACGCTACGACTGCTTTTCATTCTGCTAAGATCGATATTGCATGAGTCTACGGTAGGACAAAAATGAAAGAAAACGAATTTCCAGCACTATGAAAATATTCATTATTAATTATGTATTTTGGAATACTATATATACATATGTGACATTTATACAAGTATTGTATTTAGCAAAAAATAGTGTGATGAGGCAATTGAATTACTTAAATATGATTATGCAGTTTAGCCATCGCTGCGTTGAGGGCAGCTCTGACTTGGTCACCAAACTGGGTTGAGATCGGGTAGAAGTTGTTTGTCAACACCCTCTCCTGAATATCACTGTTCGCCTCTTTCAAACGATCAACAAGGCTGTCGACCAGTCGCTGCCTCTGTGGTGCATCAATATCGGTTTCCAGGAACAGTCTGGCAAGTGCATGCTCATCTTCTGGAACATCGTATCTGTCCACTGTTCCTTGCACGCTGAACGTAGTCTGAGCGGCCTCAGGCGCTACACCGCTTCCACCAAAGCTATTGGGGAAGTAGTTGGGGCTTCCACCTCCATTGTCGCCGTGGCACGCGGCGCCGTCCCTCATATAAGAGTTGACAGTGGAGAGGGGCGCATTGACAGGTAATTGGGGGAAGTTGACTCCAAGCCGGTACCTCAAAGCGTCCTGGTAAGCAAAGAGCCTTGCAGCAAGCATGCGATCTGGAGAAGGCTCGATTCCAGGAACCATGTTGGATGGGGCAAAAGCGGCCTGCTCCACCTCGGCAAAGTAATTGGCTGGATTCCTGTTCAAGGTCATGGTTCCAACTCGGATCAGGGGAAATTGTTCCCTGCGCCAATGCCTGGTGATATCAAAGGGGTTGTAGGGGTGGTCAATAGCTTCCTGTTCGGTCATCACTTGAATGAATAGATTCCAGGAGGGAAATTCATTCCTGGCAATTGCATCGAACAAATCTTGGGTTTTGTAATTTGGATTGGTTCCTGTGAGGAGGGCAGCTTCCTCGAATGTAAGGGCTGGTCCTGGTTGTTGAGATATCCAGTGAAACTTGACAAAGGTGGCTTCACTCCTATTGTTGACAAGTCTAAATGTGTGAACACCAGCACCGTCCATCCTTCTAAATCCGTTTGGACGCCCGAGGTCTGAGAAAAGGTGGAGGGTGTGCAGGGTCGTTTCTGGTCGCAGACTCACAAAGTCCCACCTAGTAAATAAAATCATTCCATTCCACATAAGCAAAAAATCATTTCGAGAATATTTCATTGCATGCCAGAAACTACCCACCACATGATGAAATTGAGAAAAATGACATTTTCCATGAAACATTATATATTTGAGGACAAAATTTCCTTCTATGCCACAATTTCTAAATTCGGGCCAAGATATGGAATGCAATGGAATGCAATGCAAGTTTATGGAATCACGAGGCACGATTTTATTCACTCACCACATGTTCATGTCTGGGTTGTGGGTCTGGGGGTTCCTCTTCCGGGACCTATTTAAATCGGGGAACAACATTGGGTCCCCTGTGAAAAAAAAACGAAATTTTGATAGATTTCGGATTTCTGAAAGTGTAATGGAGGACGTAAAACAACAGAATGTCATGCCTTACTGATAGGGAAGACTTCCAAAACTTGGGACTGGATTCCCGTGAAGGTTGGTGGAAGGGGTGGCTTGGTGCTGGTGACCATACTGCGAGCTGTTGGATGCCCAGAACTGCAACTGGTCTCGGGAGTAGGACACTTCTGGAACACCACCTTGGGTGGTAAAGGGGCCTACTATACACAAGTATAGCAGGAACGCCTGTGTCGATCTTCTCCCCATCTTGAATAATGTACTCTCCTGAATTTATCGGCAAATTATACACTCTCGCCGAAATTCGGACTGGGACTGGCAACTCGGTTGAAAGTGGGACACTATATATGGGACTCTGCTCCCTTTTAAATTGTGAGACAATGCAGGCTTATTTATGGGTAAACCTACCTGTCTACTGATAATTTATTGTTCTCTGTAAAATGAGTGAAAGAACCACTTCAGACAGGAGCGACTTTACGAGTGGTAGTAAACTCGCAATTAGCCTGGAATTTACATCAGAGAGAGAACCCAATAAGCAAATTGCTTATGTGAGATTAATAAGACTAGGTGGTTGAAAGGAAAAAGAACGTTATATAGGTATGAACGCATACGATTTTGTCGAGTTCTCGCTCAACAATGATAAGCGCTGCATGCATGAAAATAGTGTGAGTAAGATATGATTATAAGGCGACACAGACAACTCAAACCCAGATTGAAGGCATCAATGATCAGCGTTAATTTAATCTCTGAAAACCTGGGGTTTTTGGGCATAAATTTCGGCTTCACTTGCAAAAAAAAGTAATCACAAGTCTTTATCCTTAATTATGAGCCAAAAGTGTTTAATCCTGAAAAAATGTTTTTGTGGATTTTCTTTGTCTGTATCAGAGATTTATCCGTTGTTTTCCTCGTTTACGAGTCTTAATCCTGAATTAAATCATAAATAAATAGGAGTTCACAGCGTTATACTATACACCACGCCCTCCTTCATCAAGATAATCAGCTTTGCAGATTTTCTTGGATAGAGATACAGTTTAGTTTGTCATGATTGTAATGGTGTACAGGCTCGGAGGAAGGCAGCGTTTATTTATCAGCAGTTAATTAAATGTATTATAGCTTAACAAAGAGGGGAGCTCCAAAAATCTGATAATTTGGTAAAGAGTGAAGATGATGTTCTTTGACGTGGTAGGTTATTCCCTTCTTACCAAGCGTTTATGCAAATGTATGCAAAAACTAATAGATAGCAGTTAACACATATGTTAGCGTTACACTTGGGTTTACGCTTATGCACTTTCGTGTTTGCGTAGAAGCTCTTCACGCATGAGATGTGGCAAAGGTCAATAATGTCAGTGCTATACCTGACAATTTGGGTGTAGTCTTCATTACCATCAGCATACTAATGCTGTGCGTTGTTCCATGGGCATTTAATAGTACGGTAAGTTTTGGGAACGTCTCATTTCCACACTCATCTTTCCTTAATCCTCCACAGGTGAACTTGCAATCACCAGAGGTATTAAACATGCACACTACATCAACCTTAAAACCGCGTGCACTGCTCCACATGGAAATTGGAGTCATTAATGGGATCAAACCAAAGTCATCGTAGAGTCGTACAGGGAATGCGTAAAATCAAATACTACTCACCAGAATATTGGTGCCTAATGAATTTCGAGGAAAGGGCAAAAAATGCATTAAGTATCATGAATATTGACGAAGTTATAGTTGTAGTAGTTTTAGTTTATAACGCAATCTGCTCCACGACTCTACAACAATTAAACCTGACAGCTATTATGCGCCTACTACATTTTGTGTGACGTGGGACAATTTGTTATATAGAAAGTGAAATTTGCGGTAGAGATACGTGAAGGGTGACACATGCCGATAAGGATAACATACATTAAAATGTGGGCAGACGTGATGATATTTTCCTTCTTTGGTAGTTATTTATGAATCCTTCCTTTAGTATGTGCATGTGTTTATGATCTATTGCAATTATTATGTCAGAAACGCAAGTGTTCATTAACCTTGAATCAGCACGTAGTAGATTAGCAATTTTGGAAAACAAAATATACAAACGAGTGAGAACTGCGTATGAATCACGTATTTTAAGATAATGCGAGTAAATGAACCAAAAAACAAAAAATATATCATTAGTTCGATTCATTAATGGAGTGTTTATTGAAAATAATAAGCGGTCGAGTAGTTTTAGAATTGAGTTTTACATTTAGTTCGTTACTGGATAAAAATATGTATTCCACCTGAAATACGCAAACCTCCACAAATCACACAAAATAAAGCACTTTGTTTCCTTGTTCCACGTCTACACACACTTCTAAAAAGCTGGGGATTCAGATTTTAAAAAAATGACAAAAAGCTAAAAGTCTGGTTCCGTATTGGGGTTATGCTTTCATCTAATTTTTGTAAACTAAAGATTATAATAAACATTTTACTGCAAGCCCCAGGAATGCGGAGGAATACGGAAGGTTTTAGGATCTCTCCTGAATCTTTTTGGGCGGCTGCCTCAATGCGACAATGAGGGCTTCCCGAACCAGCTCTCCAAAGGCATAGCTTACGGGATACATATTGCGAATGAGAACTAGCTCCCTGATTTTCGGATCCACTTTGGCCAAAGCCTGTCCCACGTTGGTTGCAATCCGTTGTCTCTCATCTCCAGAAATGTCCTTCTCAATAAAGAGCTTGGCCTGGGAAAAGTTATCTTCGTCCTTCGGATCTATGCGAGCCACATTGGCATCAACCAGGAATGACTGCTAGCTGTGCCGCAGGATCGACTTGTGGTCCGTTGAACGTGTTCGGGAAAAAGTTTGGACCACCAGCCCCATTGTCTCCGAAGCACATCAGCCCATCGCGCTCGTAATTGGCGACCTTCACGACTGGTCTGTTGATTGGGAGCTGATTGTAGTTAGACGCCAAGTCGATAGCGCTGCGCATCCGGGTACGCAAACATTCTCGCGTGGAGTAATCGGTCACCACTAGGCTCAATTCCAGGAACCAAGTTCGCAGGGCTAAATGCGGCTTGCTCATTCTCCGTGAAGAAATCGGCGACATTCCTGTTCAGCTCCAGGATTCCGACGGGATGCAGAGGGAAGTCTTCGAAACGCCAGTTTTTCGTCACATCAAGGTAGTTCCAACGGTAGTTTTCAGCTTGAGTAACAGTAGCCACTTGGATTGCCACAGTCCACTTGGGGAAGTTGTTGGTCGCGATTGCGTTGTACAGGTCGCGGAAAAAGTGGTCAGGACTTGTTCCAGCCAACTCTGTCGCCCGTTCGTTGGGCATAAGCTGAAACTTTTGGTGGGAGATGTAGTGAAATTTGCAAAAGAATGTCTCGTTTCTCGCATTCACCAATTTAAATGTGTGGACACCCTGTAAAAAAGCACCCAAAAATCCTCATAGTTTAAACACATTTTTGGTGATATGTACATTCAAATTATGTGCATTTTTATGTCGCAGCTTACGGAACCATTAACCATCCGTAGGTTTTCAGGTGCCCCGATATCAGATAAGACCTTGAGAATATGATGTGTAGTTTCAGGTCGTTGCTGGATGAAATCCTAAAACATGAAAGTTATTTTTTTAGAAATACCGAGGAATATGTCGCCATACAACTTGAGTAACTACAATGACTACAATCTTTGAATTTGAAGTAGTCTTGCCCAAAACATTGTCGGGTCCCTCAGATGAGTTTGTGGATTTCGTTTTCGAGACCTGCATGTATAATTCATAGGATTAGTGCACATTAAAAAATGCGTCAAGATGACTTCAAATTGACTGATTTACCTATTAACGTCCACAAAGGTCATAGGTTCACGCACGTTGAACACCTGTCAAATGTAATAAATTTTTATGGAATGATTGGACTCTTGAAATAAGTTTCGTTGATTTGGAGTGATTTTTGTCGGAATAATGAAATGAGCTGGCATGGTTTTATTCACTACCTCAATTTGATTTCCCACAAGATCAAAGTTTCCATCCTCAGTCTTGTACTTCACTGCAAATCCCTTTGCATCTCGAATGGTGTCCGGAAACCCTCCCTCGCCGCTGGTCGTCGAAAATCGGAGAAAGACAGGCGTCCGCTTCCCAACCCCGTTGAGAAACTTTGCCTTTGTCCACTGGGACAAGTCGTTGGTGAGCGTGAAGGTGCCATGGGCGGCGGGCCCTTTAGCGTGCACAACACGCTCAGCGATTCGTTCCCTGTTAAAGATCTGTGTTCGCTCCAGCAAGAAACGGTCCTGCAAAAGGGCTGGACCGTCAATGCCAATCGCTTGTGTCGCCGTGAGACTTGGGTACGGAATGCCGTTCGCGTCGCATACCCTGTCTATAGAGGAATGTGTTTGTTTCCAAATGGAGAGTTGGTCTTGAACGGCATCGCCTGCTCAAAATCATGCAAAATTTATCAACCCATTTTTATTATAAAGCCTCACAGAAGACTCTACGCTACAACCTACATATGCACATACACCAACTAAAAATTCACTTAAATTATTGCAGCGTTTCAGTAACTCATACCTCGCAAAGTTGTCGCTGCTATTAAAATTTCAAACGCGAGCAGTAAAATGCCTGCCTTCATTTTTACTTTCACTAACACACTGACACACAGTGACTGAAACAAAAAGTAAAAGTTTCCAATTTCCAAAGTATTTTTCAGTGAAGCTGGCGACAGTAATTTGTTGGTTGATTTATGACTCCATCTGCTATACTAAAACGGACGTGTGTCAATTTTTGCCAAGTCGAAATTGTCTCAACGGATGAGATTGTTAACGTGAATTAAAGCTATGGATGCCAAAGCCGGAAGCAAGTCCGTTTTAAAATCATATAAAAAAGATCCGTGATTGAAAAGTCTACTGTGAACGAAATTCCCAATAAAATGAACGGACAGTAGTGCGCTGTATGAAACTATGTACATATAAGAGTACTTGCATAACTGAATCTGACATTTTTGCATATATACGACAGATTTTGTTTCGTGCAGCATTTTTGGTAATGTTAATGTGGTGTACAGCATTTTGATGTTTTGAATTTGAATTTCGGGACTGTCGTATTGACTTTGTTGAAAATCAGTCGACGCTTTACATTCCTTTGGCACAATGCTCAACAAGAAAATTAGCCAGCAGAAGTGTGACCGAATCAAGGACTACTTCGGGAATCTGCTTGTCTCAGCAAAACTATCTGTGAAATGTGTCTGCTTCACGGTCTCATATTTTTGGTTTGTTGTCAATCCTAATAAAGTCCTAATAAACCCTAAAAAGTCCTATATAAATAGATTCAATTTCACGAAGTGGACTGACGCTTTCTTAGCAATGATGCTTACTTTGCTCCACATACATTCACAACAGAAAAGGTTGAAATTATCCTTCAGCCATTTGTAACTAGCCATAAAGCTAATTTGCATAATTGGATGGTTTTGGAACAAAAACAAAGTCATCCCTCTCGTCCTTTGAATATTGATTACTCATTCAAATCAAATAGTAGATAACAATCAAACACATTCTACTACTCTCTTTCTCTCTCAACAACGGTGATTTTGCATAGAAAGCATATTTTCGTCCTAAACAAAGCCCACATTAGCACAATTTACTTTTACGATTATCCCCGTGAATTTTTTCGGCATTCTCACCGCCGCCAAGCACTCGAGGAGGCTTCTCTTTTCAAGACATTATGCCACAAAGAGAATGTGGTACACAGGATTTTATATGCGTACTTATGCTTATCTTCTCAGTTAATCTCTTGACTTCTCCCCGCATCAACAGGAATCTCAGGGACAATGACAATGATTTGCAATTGCGTGGTGTGGTGAGGCAAAGGTGGAATAGG
>JAHZMW010000245.1:0-62006 GCA_027743745.1 Alloscopus bannaensis
CGTGATGTTGCGCACCGAGAGAAGAGCCTCGCCATATCACAAACAACAACCCTTTTCTTCGGACTACCATTCGTGTTGTCAGGTGCATGTTCAGACATTTTAACCACTGCCTTACATTTCGTGGGGCAGTCCGTTCCTCATTTCTTCATTTTTATTTACGATATATGTGCCTGCTCTCCGTATGTTTGGAATGAACCATCATAATGTGAATCTCAGCTTTTGTTTGCATTTCTCAGACTTTACTTACTTTTTCTGTCATTACAAATATGGCATAGTGTGCTTATATGCTTGATACTCACCCCTTTAGCACAAAGATGGACCACTGACGCTCAACTCATATGCTGTAGGAATTCTCTCTCATTTCTTTTCATCTTCTTAAGGGTTTTTTGGTACATATATTACGATCTATCAGAAGAGGGCATGGTGTAAATGGCTAGCTAAAACACATACCAAACGGAGTAGACGTAGGCATATGGTTTTTGTGTAACCCCTTTTCATTCAAGAGTGATATTATATGAAACTTTGAAGTGCATTCCTTTCAGGTTGCATTCCCTTCATATTTGCTGCACTATATTTTGAGTGAGCTCACATTTACCTGATACGAGGAATCGCATTTAGCGTGTAGCACATGAAGATGATATGATACTACTACTGGCTTTAAGCCGAAGATGTAGTATGCCTGCATAACTCCTGTGTTATCTTCAAAACACCCAAACCATCTCGCACCAGCTATTAACACCAACAATGTGAAATACCAGCATGAATCATACCTAGATACCCTTCACATGCTCATGTGCGCTCGGTCCTCGTCTTGCGTAGTCTGCAAGTTAGTAATGAGTCGACAGTAGGGTTGAAGAGGGATGAAAGATGAATCTTCCACAGTGTCATCTCCTTTGAAACCACAGGCACATAGGTTTATGGTCGTGTTGGACCCAGTCATTCCTTGTGAACCCCCGGTCCTTCTGACTTTGATCACAACAGGTAGATAAATAGTGGAAAGTGTGTCTCTCTATCGACAAACAATTACATACAAAAATAAACCAAGAAGAAAGGATCAACGCTCAAGGCGTGTGTGTGCGGTGCTCCTCTCATCACAAATCAAACTAACGAATCACGCATTTAGCCCGTGGTGGTGTGCCACACTGAGTCGAGAGCATTGTAGTCAACTTTCATACGCTCAGGTAGTGAACTGGAAAAATGTTAGCCTAGATTGACGCAGTCCGTAACGGGACTTCTTTTGAGGAAAGGCACACAAAAAAGGGAAATCAACACCACTTGAGGTTCCGGTTACGGAAATAACTTTACACACCTTTACGCACGTTCACACAGTCCGCGGTGCTCATGGGAAAGTGTGGAGCATGCATTTTCAGACAATAGTATTGTGATATGTGGCTCTACTATATTTGTGGGGATTTGCAGTGCGTGTGACAATTCGTAGGAACAAAATATTTTCTTACGAATAGCAAATCGTAAATAATTTTTGATAAACTTGTTTTTATTAATTGTGACTCAATCTGGCATAAAACTTAATCTGCTGCAAAGTGAACCTCCCTTTTGTGACCGAAAACAGCCCAGTGAACTCTCAAGTGCGGCTTGGCGAATACAACATTTTTAGGTGGAACAAATACACGAGCAATCGCGTCAGGGTGAATCCAATAGCTGTATCAACAAAGTTTCTCCCTGACTGCTTTTGTGTGGGTAGTGCCACAATTCTTCCACATTGGTAAAAACAAGATCTTCTGCTCCTCTCTGTTTCGTTGAGTTTCACCCAGTTGTTGTATGTGAAATGTAAAGCAGAAGTGTCTGAAAACAAGTTTCAGAGCAAAGTTTGATCAAGCCGATTTTTACATGAAAATCGCTCAAAACTTGCTAGCCAATAAACCTGAACCTTGGCAAATCCTGTGTGGTTTTTGAAATGGATTCTGCCTACGTCAACAACTGATTGACGTGACAAGAAAGACTTTACCAATTTTGTGTACTTTTACGTGCTTAAGGTGATAGTGGCCTGATATGAAAATTACGACAAGTGACTAATGTGTCTCGTTATTGTTGCTGTCTAAACTTTCTCCAGAGGGCCATGGCCCAAAATTTGTGGTCGTGCAGTGATACGTGACAGTAATTAAATACAGTGTTTGGCTACCGGGAAATTAAATTCGGTAAGCGTTATTACATTCCTCATTCTTGCGATAAGTAATCCTATGGTCTATTATGTGACTTAATTAGAGTTTTATGTGGTGAACAACTTAATTATATCTACATAGAATGCAGTTCTCCCGTATGGTAAAATCCAATTTATTTCAGTGTTTTTCATAATTTTAATGGAAAACATAGATTATGCAAATTTTTACGTAGGTTTTTACGATTTGTGTAGGCAAACAGGAGCATCGTTGATTGCTCCATGTCGGTTTTTTGGTTAAAGATGATAAGGTATAGGATGAAATGAGGCAAATGCGCTCACAGGATGATATTGCTCATCCTTAACTGCCTACAGTTCATGCATAAATGAAAGAGGAACTCATGCAGAACGGAAACTCTTTTTGCCGTTCACGCAAGCACGTAAGCGGTGCATGTTTTGATTCGTAAAACTAATTTCATGACATGCAGATGAGATGATTCACTAGTGTGAAATCTAATTTCATTTGAATGAGCACTGATTGTGATTGCCTGGGTAAAAATGATGACACAAGGTACTACATCTGCATCCACTTACTAATTAAAAGTCTCTCAACTCTGCAACAGCATTCATCATCATCATCATCGCCACCACTAAAGTGTTTTAATTTGAAGTGGAGTAAATGTTTTTACAAAAATTGAGACGAGCTTATGCTTCTCCTGATTAATAGGGCATGAGATGATGCGCTGTTGATGGTAGTACTTATATAAACATAGTACACCTGCAACTGCATTTTCAACTAGGTATTCCTCGTTGTTGAAAGCAAGGCATCACCCGAAACTAAGGGATTTATCACATGAAGATTATACCAGTCAACAGGGTAGTGAAATCATATAATTGTACGTACTCCACAATGCCATTATATACTTTCTACAAGTCCATTTTGTAGCTCGCTCCTCAAAATTTCATAGCATGTCACTGATTCGGTTGTGGTTACAAATGTTACTCACAAACCGTGTGATTAATTCATGTGCAGACGATAAAATTTCCCTTGCTCAGGGAAAGGTGACTTGAATTGAGATACACGTCTTGACGATATGTCGGATGTGGTCCAACTGTAAAAAATGTATGAGTACAGCGCAAGCGTCCCGTCACGGCGGAAAGTGTGAATGTGAAAACTGCCTTGAAAACTCAAAATTGCATATATAATGTCGGATGTGGTCCAACTGTAAAAAATGTATGAGTACAGCGCAAACGTCCCGTCACGGCGGAAAGTGTGAATGTGAAAACTGCCTTGAAAACTTAAAATTGTATATATTACACGCGTCTATTGTTGCAGAATACTGCTATTTTGCTCCAAAGTAAGCAAAATTAAATATGATGATGACAGTTTCTCAGATTACTAGATACTCGTGGACGGAGGACAAACTTATTTTACATTAGAGAGTGGGAATGCATTGTAGCAAAGATCCGTAAAATTCTTGGATACGCACTTTCAATAATTGCCTTGCTGTGACAGTGACAGCGCTTCTTTGAAACAATTATCACATGATTATGAGTCATGAATGATTTCTTCCTTTATGCTAGAAAACAGAGCAGAACAGTAATTGTGGGGGAGTCGGACATTTGACTTTGAAACAGTTGCGGCATCATTCTGTCCATCACATGTAAGCTCATTGAAATGAATAAAAATGTATCACCACCACCACCGAATATTCTAAGCTATCAGAGAGAAATTTTTGCCAACACGTGTGGATTGTGGGTCCACTCCTACTGTAAATGTACCACAATATGGGTTTTTACGGTGGAGTAAAAAATTATGCAGACCGTTTCACTCACTTTGACACAAACAATGGATTTCGTGCAATTGTATTGTAGACACACAGCATGCTAGATTTTGCGCTTGCTGAGCAATCTCTTATTTTCCCATCTCGTCTAATCGCGGATCCTGTACTCTCAAGATCGTTACAAATAATAGTGCTGTAGTAAGCTTATCGGGATTTGAGATATAATAATAGTCTGGAATGTGTGATGTCGATTGAAGCTGTAGATGACTATATGAAAAATTCGGCGATTAATTTCATGTAAAGATAGGTTTATACTGAATTTGGTTGTGGAACACTCACTTTGACACAAACAATGGATTTCGTGCAATTGTATTGTAGACACACAGCATGCTAGATTTTGCGCTTGCTGAGCAATCTCTTATTTTCCCATCTTGTCTAATCGCGGATCCTGTACTCTCAAGATCGTTACAAATAATAGTGCTGCAGTAAGCTTATCGGGATTTGAGATATAATAGTCTGGAATGTGTGATGTCGATTGAAGCTGTAGATGACTATATGAAAAATTCGGCGATCAATTTCATGTAAAGATAGGTTTATACTGAATTTGGTTGTGGAAATACAGAAAGTGGAAGAAGTGTAGTTAGTAACATACTTTCTATTGCGGTTGACCCAAACCTTGAACTGCCATTTGTTAAGCTGTATATAGCAAATATTTATTAAACAATGTCTTCATTCACCGTCCGCAACAATGCCGTGTATACTAAGCGTTTATTTAATAAATCTTATCAGACTTCCTGATTGAAAGTCAGTCAATAGCTTATCTCTTTCTAATCTGCTATTTTGCCAGCCGCCGCTTTACTGTTGATATGTATAATGGAATTGAAATCACAAGTGTTGGAATTTAGAGATAGAGATGTATGCATGTAGCGCGTTTCTGTCATACTTTTAGCTGTAATACAAAGTCTTGCTACTGCACAGCCTAATTTTGAACTTAACCTAGATTCAAGTACTTAAACAGCATTAAGTCCAAAAACACTTTACAGAATCTGTTATTATTATTTCAGACATCGTACGAGATTACTTTTTGTTCGTGGGCGCTGCCAACAGCACATATACATATAATACAGAGATACAATGAATCGTTGGCATTTATTCGACTACTACTGTAGGGAAACTTTACACATTTCGTGAATGGGAAGAGAAGGAGAGTAATGCACACGGTTGACACAAATCTTTGAAGTGTTTTAATGAATACTAATCTAACTGCAACAGAGAGAATCCTCAAAAACCATGTGTAATTCATAAGGATGCATTGACCACGCAATTTATTCAGCTACCCTGCTTTGAAAAGTAAAACGCAGATTCCGTAGCAAAAACCCCAGCGTTTTCCACTTTTATCTTCTCAAATTTATGCACGCTGATTGTTATACAACTCTGAAAACTCACTCGATTCGATCTCAAGCCTATATTGCATTCAAACTCTTGATTAGAACACCATCATTAGCTTACTTTGTTCCTTGTGTTTTTAGGAAGATCATAACATGTGAATGAATAGGAAAACTTTTCACAGTTCAAACGTCTGAAAGTAAGTCAGAGAGACAGGCCAAAAGCCTGGCAAATGGCAAACTTTACCTGAGAAAATGGCATGAGTTTTACACATTCTTCGAGTAAACCTTTCTACCTCTGCACAAACGCACACACGTTTGAGTCCGAGTGATTAATGTGTGTGCGCAGACAAGGAATAGAGAGCCTTTCCTCGTTATTGATGAAAGCTCTTTAATTTAAGTTGAGGTTGAATATAGATCTCAAAGAGTTATGGTTCGATGAGATGCCTTAGCCGTTATCAATCAGAGCGTTGCAGTAGCATCAGTGAACACTGCGAATTGTATACTTGTTCTGTCATCATTTCCTCCGCGATTTTACGGAAAATCAAGGGAAAGGAATTGCGTGCCAAAATTAGATTGATATCTTCATGATACACGAAAGTAATTATTTCAATTAAGTAAAACGGCTTATGTAGTGAGGCGAGTCTTATCTGTAATTTTTGATGCACTCATAAGTAAAGAAAATTAGGTTTTATTGCTTAATCAATTAGATTTGGTGCAGCTGTACATAGTTGAATGGTGTCGACTGCAGAATCTTATTTTGAATTGTCTCATGTAAGTGACAAGTGCCTGCATATGGTGAAGTTCAAGCTTTCATTTAAAGCACAATGCACAACATTCGTTTACAAAGTTCATTGATCATGCATGCTCTGTACAACCGAAATAGCACAAGATGGCAAAAAAAACCGAGAATAGCAATTTGTACCATAACTAATTCGCTATTGACGAATTGAGCATTCCTCATGCCTTCTTTTTTGACAATGGGATGAATGAGAGTAAACAATGACAAGCGTTTTCGTTTAATCAGATAGTCGGTAGTCAGCACTGTGAGTGATGTTTTCTTACGTTTCTTGACAGGGGAAACGACAAATGTGAAACGCTCAGGGACAAAAGAGAGGCTCCTCAGGGGCATCCCAGCAGCTATCAAAAACACTAAGCCGACTCTTGTGCATATTATGATAATAAAGACATTTTCACATGTGTTTTACTTGCATTAGCGTGCACTTTTTGGTTAGACAGTTTTTGACCTACAATCAACAACGCAAAAGCGGATTGTTCTCAAGTACTTCTCAATATCAAGATCTCACGCCTGGGATTGTGATGACAATGCATTTAAAAGGAGATCTACAAAATTTGAAAGAATTTGAAGCACATTTATGATATGCGTGTCGAATAGTTTACAATGACAGCATGCACCATGTTGAGATGTACAAAGCTCAAAAGTATCACATACTTTGGTACATCACACTTTCCATCATACACACTCCTATTTGACTGACAGAAGTTGGTAAAATGGCGGAGAAAGTGAAACCAAATAAAAATAAGATCATACACACAGAGAGGGACGAATAGCTTATTGTTAATTCATTTTTACTTTTTTTTTCTTCAATGCAGAAAACCGCATTGTTAATGCAGAACCAAAAAACGTCTGCCACCTCACAGTGCATCCCTTCAAACGCCTCTCAGCCTGAGTGCTTTGCTTAACAAAATGGAAATCGGACAACGACTCCAACTCCTGAAAGGAGGGAGATCACGGCAAAGTCAATCATCGCAACACAGAGCAGCACCTCTCACAACGCAAAAATCCAAGCGACAAATGGAAGCGACCTCTTTTAATGACTGTCAATTCCCAAATCATCGGGATGAACATGCGGACCTTGAATCATCCCGAACACCGTTTCATCCAGATTGTTTGGACTCCAAACGTGCCAGCAGTTGGGTTGAGCCAACAATTGAACAAGACTCAAACATGCCGTCAGAGGGATCCCAACAATTCACATGCTCAATTCAGCCATGTTACACTAACAGCAGCAAATTGCTGCCATTTAAATCCTTTCCCAAAGCCATGTCTATAAGTAATTATAAGAGCACACTCCTCTCGTGGACCGTGGGGTGCATGCTCCTTCTCAACCTATTTTTTACGGTAAGACAGAGAAAACATTAATATTAAAATTCTTCAGATGCCTTTGTGTTTTTTGCATATCAGCAGGGTATTTAAACGAAAATCAGATCGTACGAATTGAAAGAATGCAAAAGTGTAGACAAAAAATCATTTCCACCGACACTCCTACATTCAAAAGATATTTTAATTCGGAATCGTGTCTGGCCTAAACTCTAGATAAACCTTTGTATCAAAAGCAGTCCCGTTATGCTGCGTATGCTCACACTTTGTATATGCTTATGAGTTTTTTTCTAAAGAAGCTTCCACACGCTCACAAAGCCTCATGTAAAACAGGGGCGTGTTGGGTGCAACAGTGTGTGCGAAACCATTACTAATGGGGGAAAACTAGCATAATACCCAAAGCAATACATTCAATTACACATTTTTGAGCCTAGTAAAAAGAGAGTGCGTAACATCAATCTGATTTCGGTCTCGTGTATACAATTTGCAATCATGTAGACTCTGATTGTAATTTTATTACATGAGCGAATCTCCTCTCTTTATCGGTCCATCTTGACTCGCCATGTAACAATGCAATCGTGAATGAAACTCTAAAATTGGTCTACATTTTTTTCATCGGACTGAGCGATATTGACGGAATGATTTCCCCTGCCTCAATATACACACGGAGTCGAACAATTGAATTCAGAGGATGAGCAGACGGCTGCAGTAAGATATTATGGTTTGGTAAATTGTGTTTTTTAGCCTAAAGGGAAAATATCAGTAATGTCCATTTGTCGGGATTCTTCGACAAATACATTACTGGGCAGTATTTCCCCAAAGGCGTCGTTTTTTTTGTGGCTGACAGGTAGACGCAAAAAGCGAAAATTAGGTGGTGATCAGCCTCATTACTGCCACGGTAAAAGACAGTCATTATTATCACCACGAATTTTATTCCAAATACTTGTATAGGTACTACAAGCATATATTCTTTCTTAGTCGAATATAGTTTATGCATTGCAGACTGCAACATAAACTTATTTGTTAGGCATCCATGTTTGTGTCAGTGGAAGTCTTTTGTTGCATTGGTTTATCATGGTTTATGGTTTTAATATGAGGTTGTTTGTATTGACGGTTTTACCGTGCTATACAACAGCTTGATACCTACAATTATTGTAAAAATGTACAATTCTCGAAATACGAATTTTCCACTTTTGTTGCATTGGTTTATCATGGTTTATGGTTTTAATATGAGGTTGTTTGTATTGACGGTTTTACCGTGCTATACAACAGCTTGATACCTACAATTATTGTAAAAATGTACAATTTTCGAAATACGAATTTTCCTATTCTTACTTCGTTAGACAGATTGCGCCAATCATATTTTCACATCTTCCTGTTTCTTCCTCGAACTCCTTTTCATTGCCGTTTTATGTCTACCTCCGGGCCCCGAAATTATGGTCGGGGAAACCACCTAATGATTTTTGAAACGTCCCGTTTTCTTCAACATTCGGGAAGGATTTCGACAGCAGCACCATTATTCAACATGTTTGAGATAGCTCTAATTATTGTAATTTTGCCATTTATGCGCAGGGAATCAGCGCTGATGATAGAGTGGGGATATCCTCTGCATGGGAAAGGCCGAACTGGCATGCCGAAGATAGCCAGCTTGGAGGTAATGTGCGGTACACAGCACATGGAGGTCCATTTAGAGTTCGACTCCCCATTTCATGGATTGGTGGTCTCAAAAGGGATGTACGGACATGAAGGATGCGTTTACGTTCCACCCAGGTGATTTGAATAAATAAATTTAACGATATCATTACACCATCGCATTGTCGTCGTCATCTTCTACTGCTACAAACGAGGGGAGGCATAAAAATCGTAAGAATTCATCGTTGCAAATAATGCAAACATCTGCATCTCACGAATTTTACACATACAGTGTGGCTAATTTTATTTAAGCCTGCAACGCTGCAAATATATCATCCCTTGTCTCCACTGCACTAAAAAAAGATGCAACACGATGACGAATGTGGTTCATTCTGAAGATAATACGCTAATACCGTACATTGTTTATGCCTCTAAATTTTAGCTTTTGTTTTACCGTACTTAAGTGACTCGTATTTGTATCGCGATTCGCGACTACACCCACAGGACAAATCTAGGCTTTATATGTTTATTTATTTGTGCCACATGAAATCCACGTATGAAGATGTTTTGATGAGGATGACAAAGATGAAGTTGATGCGCCAAAAAGAAAAGGGGATAAATAGGTTTTAGATGAATGACTAAACTTGAAAAGAATCTTGGCTCGACAGTCGTTTAATAGACCATCAATGTGACAAGCAACCATAATTCACTTGTAAAATACCAAAAGCTGCATAGGTATGTTTGCCTCATAGAAAGCGTTCAGCTAACGTACATATATGGTGTGCAATGAGAAGTCAGAGTCGCCTCACTTTTCCAAACATTAATTATCATAACATATTGGCAGGCATGTGTTTCTCCACATTATCCTGTTTCATTGCGTGTAATATGCATTCACAATCATCCGAGTGTTTACACTTAATCATTCGCACTTTCTTGAGAGGTTGGCAAATGCATGCTATTGTGTTACAAGCATGAAAATGTTCCGTTTCGAATGGCAAATATGCACTTGTGCATACACCGGCAGATGGATTTTTGAAAAGCGATATGACAGACTAGTACATCATCATTGTCTCAGAAAATTACTATAAGACTAATTATCCCATTTACGATTTACTGTTAATTAGTTCCTCCATTCATGTGAGCAACGATTGTAATCTTCAACAAGTGACTGTGACTCCGCGAAACGCATACAACAAACACCTGCGGAGTGTTTATCATGCTACACCTGTGCGATTCGTTGTCATTTACCAATTGTCCGTAACAGCTTTATAGAGGCACATCATCGTGATTCTCAATCTGCTATGCAAATCAATGCCTGCTCAAACCTACATACAAAACTTACTCACGGGATGTAGCGTAAAATTTTTGTTTGGGCCTAGTGTAGATGAATAGCATGCCTGATATTTCCCTTTCGGTGTATTGACAATTTAAAACTATCATGTATTCAAACATTTTAACCACAATTGCAATGCTAGCCGGTTTTATTGGCGACAACTGACATCCACTTACTTTGGTGCTCTGATTTTGAAATGATTATGAGAAAGCGCTTTCTGAATAAACGTAAATAAATTTCGAACGCATATGGCGTACCCATGATCTTTCCCAAGTTTTTCACGTCTCTGCATATAATTTTCCTAAATGTCTCAGCCGTCAAAATGACAAATGACTGCACTTTACATGCGCACGAGAATTGAAGAAAATAATGGACTTTTTATGTGGGTCTCTAGATCGGGGAAGAATCGGTTCGTCTTCAACATTTACTACGACAGGTAACAGAACATCGACTATTATCTGATGAGTGCATGTGCTTTAAATTAAAATGTTAGAATTAACAAATTTCACTGAAAAGTAATTTAATTCACAAAATTCAGAGGGCAAGGGCCCGTGGGGACCTCCACTCACAGGGATTGTACCGCTAGGATCCACCCTAACAATGGTTATTGCTGTGAAGGACCCCACAGGTAACACTGAGAAGATTGCGCAAAGAATTTCTTTATTAAACATTTTATTTAATGCTGCTTTCTAAATGTGGTGACAGGGGAATTTGACATGCGAGTTAAGGACTGTGATGCTTCGGACGGCCAAAGTGGAAATGCGTTGTCCCTCAGTGACGCTGATGGATGCATAGTTAGGCCAAAGCTTATTGGAAAGTTTTCGAAGGTTACACAATAAATTTCCCATTCGACTTCCCATGTACAAGGTATACTGGTACAGGCTTGTAAAATCATAGTATTTTTTTAAAAATTAGCTCAAACTTGATGACGGCAGAGCAACGGTCCTTACGTACGCCTTCCTGAGTGCATTCAAGTTCCCTGACATGCTCAATGTACATTTGCGTTGCACAGTGGAGATTTGTCGACACGGTTGCCCTGAGCATTGTTCCAAGTTACCACCGCCACCTGGGTCGCACGTTGCTGATGTCCACGGACAGTTCTCCGATCAAGAGCCAATTGCAGTTCAGTCGCAAATTTCACAGCAGAAAGTCAATCCCAACAGCATTGAGGAAACGCCCGACGGCCAGAGTGAAGGGCCAGAACAGGTTCCACGCGATAAGCCAGATATTCATCAGGAAGCTCATCAGCGTCCAGTACAACAGCCAAACTTGGAGCATACACGAAGGCCAGTACAACTAAACACCGGTCAGCCAAGTGGCCGTCCTCAGTATCAAACTCCGCCTTTGAGATATCCCACACAACAGCCACATGAAGTGTTTTCTCATCATCCACCACAAATCATGCAACCACCTCCTCCAAGGTATTTCGGACGTGGACCACCATCTCTGCCAAGCGGTCCACCTCCAGGTTTGTACCGACAGCCTCCACGTAAGCTTATTCCACCAGGGTTGATGCGCCAAAGACCTGAAATTCCTTACCAACACCCGAATATGCGTCATTCATACGATTCATTGCCACCAACGGGGCCACCACCTCCTGTCTTCCCATCGCAAACAATGTTCAGAGAAAGTAGCACGGCACCAGAGCATATTCCAGTTGATCACGACCAGAGGCAAGCGGAAAGGCTGCAGAGTATGCTGATGAAACCGGAGCACAAGGCTGAAGACTTGAATGGTGAAATTTCTGCGAGACAAGGAGTACCTCAGAAACTGATTCATGAGAAGCCTTCCGACAACGACAGGGACGACAACCAGGAGGATAGTGATGATTCCAAAGAGGAGAGTCCTTCAGGACCTAGCGGAAAAGACGACACAAGCGGCGAGTCGCCACAGGTGCCAATCAGCGAACCACAGGCTCTGAAAGGTTAATATTAACTATTAATTAGTCATACATCATCTTGTACTGATTTACCTTATATTATTTCCAAGCCATGGTATTCATTGGTATTCATTGGTTCACATAGGAGATCCGATTCCTTCCATTGAGGACGATTCCCTATCAGCAGAAAGGGCTGCTGCGTCCCCTCAGCGAGGACCTGCTTTCCCCAAAGGTCCTCGGAATTTGCGTTTCCGAAGATCTGTATCTGGAACTAGAGACACGATTGGAGTTCAAGGAGCTTTCCGTGTGGTTTCCCAGGCTGACCTGAATTTTGCTCTAAATGCTACCACTCCAACAGCTACGCCGACTGTCGTTCTTCGAGGAAAGATGAGATCCGAGGATTTGGTTTATGGAATATGCCTCCCCAGAATGGGCTTTGGTCTTATCTTTTTCGGGCTTGGAGTAGCTGTTTTAGTGGCGATTTTAATAGCTTCTTTCCTTGCTTATGCCCATTACTCCCTTCACCACCTGCAAACACATCAGCAAAAGGTGCGAGGCTCTTCGGGGAGTGGAGCAATATCCAATTTAGCAGCCATACAGCCTCCTCATCAAGTTTTACCGTTACCTATTATCATATTTAAGAAGATGTGGTGAATATACCTTTGAATATATTTTTACGTACCGATTTGCGTACATGGTACACATTATATATATATTAAACCGATTGTTAAATTATTATTTTATTTACATAACATACATACATACGTTGTCGTGTATTATATTTTTTTGAAGATTTGAATTTAAATATACCTACGCATGTATTTATTATATACAAAGAGAGGTTTCTTGGCATCGTCGATGATGTATTGAGTAAAGGCACTAGTGATTAGACAGCGAAAAAGATTAAAGCTTGCTTGGGTTTAAAAATCGGCAACTTTACTTTAACATACTTAAGCGTATTATTAAGATTAAATATTACATCCCGACTGCGTAAAGTACTTTAAGTATATACAGTAATATATGAAATATGTTACTTGTTCAGAGTCCTGTTAGATTGTAATCTGATCAGCACTGGACCAGCATTTCAAAAATTCTGAAGTTAGACACAGAATGCCCCAAATAATACTTACCTACATTAGTATGAACATTCTACTACATGGAGATAACTTGTAAGAATTTAGTATACCATATATCTACTTCGTTTTGCCAAATTATGTTTATGATTAATTGAGGTTTAGGAAAAGGTTTGACTTGGGAGTTTGGGACTACAAATGGAAGGACCAAAAATGCAATTTTTGTCTAGCAAAAACAGATGTATACACATAGGTATTTAAAGGCTTCTGGGATTCTGAAGTCAGGTACGTATATGATAGTCCTTTGACCTACGCAAACAGTAGCAGAAGGGCTAAACTATTGAACGTGAAGCTGTGTACGTACATAATAATGAAATCAGACAATAATGTGACTTATCACAATTTACAGACAAACACACTTTTTGCACTACAGAATTATAATTTGAATGTATAAAATGCGTCATATTTATGTTGAATTATGTTTGGACTCTATACATTGTAATTTATAAGTGATTACTGTGGTGGTCGAGGAAATCCCTGCCGAAAGAACATACCTATTACACAGTTATTATTATACAGTATACATATAGCGTTGAAAAATCACTTCAATGTTGAAGTTTTCAAGTTGATGTATTTAAATGCATTAAATAAATTATTCTTTCAATACTTTCTTGTGCTCTATGAATGCATGTATCATGGCACAAAGACAAGTGACTTAATTATGACATTTCTCTGTCAGACAACAAGTCTACATTCAAGTAAATATGCAGCAGATTCATGAGCAATGAGCGCTAGCACCTAAATATAGCTCACACAGAACACAGTCAAGCCATCTCAGAATCTCATATACATATTTTTGTGTCATATTACTAATATGTGTGATACTCTTCATTAATATAGAACATTTGTCTGCTAATTAGTTGTTTTCTTATCACACCCAAACCCAACACTAGTAGCACGTGATTACAAAACATGTTTCACTGGACAATTTCTTGTAGAGCTACGTACACGCAGAGCTCCTTAGCGCAACTCTGCTTGTACATTTGCAATCACTCTTCTTTGGCATTTTACAGGGCTAACGACATTACACTTCTACTAATGCTTATGCACTTATGTGTACTAGAGTAGTAGCGTAAATAACGATTGACAGCAAAGATTGCTTTGATACATTGCGATTGCGACACTTTATCTCATAGTATAAGCCGGACTTGGCTAATTTTATACCCCCCTTCCAGCTTGATCTCTTAAGCAAAGCCATACAGTGAAAATTATATGACAAAGAAGCAAGGTCGGCCAAATTCGAGCTATGCATGTCGATGTCTGGTAGAGAATCTCATTTGTGTCCAATAGTAGCACATGTTTGTTTAGAAGCTTGCAAGCAAGTTTAGTCGTCATTCAGCGGAGAAGTGCTCTGGTAGTGTTCAATGTTGATCTGGAACCACGAGGGAACTTGAAATCGATATACTACCACACGGTACAACAGATTTTCTTTTAACCGGAGAAGCCTATCGTGTTTGCCGGTACGTTACATGGCTTAACTTCAGCATTTTTTAGCCAAATTAAGTGTTCATTAGATCGATACTGTGACACATTTAGTAAGAGAGCATCCAAGAACTGTACTGTACACAACTACTCTTCATGTTATGTAGGTAATCATAAGTAACCATGAACAAGCTCAAATTTTGTGCAAACATCTCGATGATGTTTCTGGAGCATGAAAGTTTGCTTCAGAGATATGATGCCGCCAAGGCCTCTGGATTCAGAGGGGTTGAACTTTGGTTTCCTTATGACATCCCTCTGGACACCATTGTGGCAAAGAGGAAGGAAGTTGATCTGGAGCAAATTCTTATAAATTCTTTTCCTGGTTAGTAGAATGAGAAAAATTTGAGAGAATGAGAGAATTTTGAGATGGAAATAGTAATTGTGTTTTTTTTACTCAGGTGACACAAAGAATGGAGATTGTGGACTTGCCGCACTCCCTGGTAGGGAAGAAGAATTTCGCAAGGCTATGGAACTCACATTGAAGTACGCCGAAGCACTTGAATGCAAAAGGTGAAAATATGTATGTACTTGTAAGATTTTTACATGATTTGCGGAGAATCTCCAATTCAACTCATTCAGTCTGGCATTGTTCCTTGTAGGATTCATATAATGAGTGGAAAACTTTCGCCAGAACTGCTCACAACTGAGCAGCCCAAATGCTTGCAAACCTTGGAAAATAACCTTCGTGCATTGCTTCCAGAACTAGAAAAACATGGGATTACAGGTCTCATCGAACCCATCAATAATCAGACCGTACCTGGATACATTCTCAACAACTATGATACAGGTAGCTATTACACACGTGACATATGTCTCAAAACAATATTTCATCGATTCGTGTACGAGATTACACATTGGGAATATACTCCCCGAATCCGTTTTGAAACCTGTCTTTCGTTCATTCCAGCCATCTCCATGATAAAGTCGATAAACAGTCCAAACATTCGGATCATGATGGACATATTCCATTTGCAACAAATTCACGGAAATCTAACGAAACGTGTGCAACAGTCACTTTCATATACTGGTAGGCGGTACATTTTTTTTACAAAGATCAACAAAATTGTTTCTTCACATTTCCATTTTCAGCTTCGTTTAATCCCTTGGTTTTTCATAGGCCATATTCAAATAGCTCAAGTTCCGGGCCGCAATGAGCCTGACTCTGGTGGTGAGGTGGACTATAAGTACTTATTCAAGCTGATAGCCACTGAAGGCTATATAGGATGGATAGGCTTGGAGTATAAACCTTTAAATGGGACGGAAAGCGGACTTTCGTGGATAAAAAAGTTGGAACCAGTAGAATAGAATAACTGACTAAATCATTAGAGATACAGAATAGCAGAATAAAGACTTTTAAACGTTAAACTATACTTGACACTTTTAGTCACCCTAATCGTTACTATAATCGTTACTATAATGTGTGAATCGCCGCGAACCACACAGGTATGTTTTTGACTGTATCCAATTTTAATTACCCAAAGCTTTATCTTCAAACATAAAGTATGCAGTATATTTCAAAACTATAAAATTGATTAAACAATGGACTGTCTACAAATTTCTTAAAAGTTACAAGTACATCTACATGTACACGTGTAGCCCTTCAGGTACATCTGAAAATATATTTACACGTCGGGTTCGAAAAGTTTTTGCTTGACCAAAGACAGAAGTTCCCATAAAAAGTAACAAAATTACGATTATGTATGTAAAAAATGTAATATACCTCCCACCCACTCATTCGTCTTCATCATGACTGATCTTTCGTTTTCTCTGAGAAGTACGCAATGTGACAGCCTTCCCTGAATTCCTTTCATCATCAGAGGTAGCAATCCCAAGTTTCTGATTTCTTTGCACACGTTTAGCAAAATTACGATCTGCGGCTTCTTCTAAACATTTCTGCAAGCCTTCTGCCACCAATCTGGCTTCCTTCTCCATGAAAGCGAAATCTTTTTCAGTAAACGTCATATCGTAATACGAGTTTTCCACTTCCGAGGGCACGCTGCTACAATCGTTGATACTAGAGTCCGTGGCTTCCGACGACATCGTGTTTGCAGCGCTGCTTGGACCAGAAGAATGATACGGAGTGTCTAATTCAATCACGAAATCGTCGTAGCATGGCGTGCAAAGGGTTATACGAGAATCTTCTGAATAGCTCGGAACACTGAAGGATATCTCTATCACGGTATCGCAATGGGAGCACAATATTTTCCTTCCTTCTTGTCCAGCAAATTCCTACAAAGCCATATGAATCATATCATATAAGACAAGTTATCTATAACGATCGATAGGCGAAATACCAACTTTCCACCACATCAAGGACATGTACACAAGTACACGATACAAAGATAGTCAAATTTTTACATTAAATTCTCGTCATAAAATATACACAACGAATTCAATTTTCTTTATACATTTGAAACTCACCGTCACCGTAGTGGAATTTGAATCTGTTGACAAGCCCGACAACGATGCCATGTTACACAACTGAAAAAAAATCTGTCAATCTTCACCCTCCTATGATTCTCCATAAAATCCTCTTCACTTAAAAACTTCCAGAACGTTGACCATCCGAGTTTTCAAACGATAGATTTTCGTTCGTTGCACTAACTTCTCAACTTAACTAATAATAACCATACCAAACATTCAAATACGACTGCTACAGATTGTTTGATTGCTCATTACCCAAACCAAACTTCGTGACGATAAGATGCTGAAAATTAGTCAGACTAAAAATCTCTCGAGTAAGTTTTTCAAGCAAACGCCAAAAAGACGCGAAGACGCGCCTACTGAAGAAAAGTTAAAAAAATTTTCGTGCATGGTGTAATATGCGCTTACTTTTCAAAATTTTATCCAAGGATTATGGAATTGTGAGTTTTTTATTTCCTGATAACTGGATAATATATTTTAAATCAGTGCGCCCAGTCTAGAAATATAGCAATGTAAAATTGAATAAATTGGATAAAAACGGTATAAAACTATTAAAGGATGTCCCAATTTAGTTGCATTCTTTGGCAGGTGCATTTTCCATTCTGTACCAGCCGCAAGGTCTCTGGTTGGTGTGCATATATGTTGCCGCATCTAATACAGAAATTGATAGAAAATTGGCGAATTATTGTTGTTACAACATTGGACAATTGCATAAAATCAACTGTAAAGTGGTTTGTCGCCTTTACCACATGGAGTCCACGTAAATCTCCAGCAAGGCTTCCCTTTTGTGAAGGAGTCTTTGTCTAAGCTGTCAGGGCTCATTTTGGACAAGTCCGGTTGCTTCCCGGTTTTCAGGTAATCGTCCATCAGGAAACAAAGGTACGCTGCGTCCCTGGCTTTCAGGTCGTAGTGTCCATCATAATTGTCCTTGGCTAAAACTCCGTCTGAAGGCAGGCCAAACAAATCGTAGTTAGTATATAAATATACAAAATGTTCCATCCGGATTTAAACAAGAAATTTACAAAGATAACCCTTACAAATTGAAAGGAAAATGAGGCAAGAAATTGCTATTACAAGACGCATTTTGAAAAAATTAATATCGAAGTGATAGACAGGAGGCCGAGCTAGTTTTTGAGAATGTTCCGATAACTCGAAAGGCAGTATGTTGTCGACGAGTCTTCCGTTTGTCAATTGAAAAAAAGAAGTAACTACACTCTGATAGCTGCTCCGATGTCAGATTACCTTACAGTCAAAGACTAGTTTTACTGCTAAGATGTTAGCTGAGCTAATCTGTCTAATTCGTGTAATTAACGTATTATCGGTTTCCGGGTAATTGGGTGAAATGAAACTAATGTCATAAATGTGAACATTTACCATTAACATTTAATTGGTTTCTTATATCAATCTCGGTGGCCGCATCATCATCATCATAACCAAGGCCAAAAGTGAAAGTAATTTAACACGATTTTTGACGGTAAAGGAATATAATTTTTATTTATCGTCTACAATATTACGAAATATTGAATAATATATATGTTGTCCATCCGATACCGTTAATGTACACCGACCTGTGATATGTGAGGTAAGGACTGCACAATTCAGATGTAGTTTGACCGGTAAAAGCGTTAAATTTAATTGGTCTTTAAGCGACATAATTAAACAAAAGTGAAAGTAAAACCATATCATTACTTAAACATTATTTATTATCTTCGACCTTCAGACTGACTATATGGGTGGTGCTGTCTTATTTTAAAACTCCGTTTAGGAATGATGAAAAATGTTTAACTGTTTCATAAAATGTGGGCGTTGCTTCTGTATGAAATGGTTGCACGTGGAAAATATACATGTTGAAGCAACCGTTGCAGTATGCTTTACAAGAATATGGCACGCTTTCATGGTGCAATACATAATATGTGAAATATTTCCAGCTAATTTCCAAACTTATGCTATATAGCCTTATCACTTATATAGGTATGCAATTCTGCTTATTACACAGTATTGTCATTCATCTCTTTGTGTTTCATGCAACATGCGAATATTATTGAGTCGATAGTTATAGACAGATAGACTGAGGGTTATAGTTAGATGTCTCTATTGATTTAATAGTTTAAAACATAGATCGTGCTCTTAACACTTTTGACTTATCATTGATAAGTTATCAACGACGGTTTAATTAACGCTTTATTTTGTCTTTGGGGGATTAAAAAATTAGATGAATATTTAACAGTATGTAAAAAATCTACGTGTACAGGAAATCAAGAATGGGATGATTTTCATAGTAAGCAGCCTCTCTCTTCTTTTTGCCACCCGGAGGAATAACCTGAAATCCTTCCATGCGCCCACTTTTTCCAGGTTTAACTAAAAAAACAAGATTATGCAAAGTTTATTACGAATTAAGTTAACCTTCCCGAGTAAAAGTCCTGCGTGACATTCGAATACATTATAGATAATCGTAAACCACTGCAGTAAAGTGAACAAAACTTGTATACTTACCGGATTTGTATTTGTCCGGCATTTTCTTAACCGGCTCAGGGAATTTTCCTGTATTCAAGTATTCGTGAACTTGATCACAGAGAACCAGGACCAGTCTGTCTCGTATAAGTACTTCTCTCTCCTGGGTAGATAAGTCTGTACAAAAGGTTTTAGAATCAACAAAAATTAGAATAATCTGTACATGAAATATATTCACACGCCTTTTTGAATCTTGTTATTAAATGATATATTGTGTAAAACCGTACCTATCGTTTGCCAAATGATCACAAGAAGTAGAGAAATGACTGAAATACGAGCCATCTTGACGAGTCACTCAGACGTCCTATGGAAGTGGGAAGGTGGTGTTTTACATTCCACTGCTGAAACTCCACTGAACTCTAGTATGATTAATGATTTACGCGTCAACTCGCTTGACAAGTTCTCACTTTTACTTTTGCCAATAAAGTTTCATTGACAGCCATAACATCCTGAATTAGCCACTACGTTCAATGATTAAATTTGCCATTAATTATCTAATAGCTTTTTATGTTCTGCGTCTACAAATGTCGCATAAAGTGAAGTCGTCGACGTGCATTAAGACAAAGTACCGTCGGTGGTCATCAAAAACTTCTGATATAGTGGTCTGCCTATGAAATATGGTGGACAATGTGTTTGTTTTTCCCATTCTATAATTCTTGCGTTACCCCAACTAATATAAAATATCATGGACATTAATTCTTCAAATAGATATTGATATTATTAAAATATTTTTAAACTCCAGCACAGTCAATAGTTAGCTATTTAGGTGTGGGCCAAAGCTCCGTGCAAAACGTACAAGCCGTGATACGATGCCCGGTGAAAACCCTTACCATGATAAATATTCTTCAGAAAATTCCAAGAATTCTTATAATTCAAGATTATGCATAGCCATGAATGTAGCATGAAGAAAGTGGCAAACACGTTGGGTTGAGTTTACGGTTATGAAATCGTTTATTGCACAAAACATAGAATATGTTGTTTAAGAGCTAATTTCGACGACCTAGGATTATGTGATTAATTAGACCTAATTACGTATAATTATAAATAGATTTGTATATATTTGTTATACAGTAGAAATCAACTGCAAGATACGCTCACTTACTCGCGTTCGATTGAAAACGCTTACACCTGTTTACTTTCCATAAGACTTGTGTATATTGTTTTAAAGTTTCGTGTACGCATTCAAAAATTAATTTTCAATAATGCCATGTATTGAGAACTTAAACATATATTTAATTCGATACAGACTGGCTGATTGAATACTTCAACGCATGGATTTACTGAACTGTACAAACCGTTTAAATTCTACAATGAATAGAAAATTTACTGCATTACTGAATATTATTCTTTGTTAAAACGAGCTTTCAATATGCAGACTACAAGTGAAACGTCTGTGGAAAGCTAATGGCTGGACTTTGTAAAAGCAACTAAAAAGTGGAGCTTTAATTTCGTCATTTTAAGAGAACCATAACCATACACCGTCGATCTTCAGTCGATAATTCACTCGCGTATCCTCATACGAATGCGTACTGTTACATTGCGAGTTGCGACCTTCCGGTTGGTTAAAGGTTATTCCCCCGCTATTCTAAGATACAATATATAGGTACAAGTATTGATATCAAAGCCCAATTTAAAAAAAACACTAATCCACTACAAACAATAGATCACAACAAATATTATTCCATAATAATTTATATTTTTACACAATACCTGAAAAATCGTGAGTTACTCTTGACTTATAGACATTGAAAATTAATCCAACTTTTGTATCACATAAATGTTTAAATAGATCCTCTTCGAAACGTAACCGAACGAATGATGCTGAAACCGTACGTACCCAAGAAAACGCAAAGATACTTTTTTGAGTCTTCTTGTCATAAGAGTATACAGTCTACAAACACCAGACCGTTTGCTATTCTAGTTGGTTTGGTTCATTCGCTATATGAATCGGTTGCGTACACGAGGTTTAGTCATGCTGAACATGTGATTAATTTAAAATATAAAACTTTATAAACTGATAAATATTTTGGAAATACAAACCTCAACTACGGTATATCATACTTTGCTCTACTATATAGCTCTAATGCTTAAACGGTTCATTTTAAAATCTATATTCACTGTATACTCTGCGCAGTTCCATTGTTTTAAAACACGGGGTATGTACGAGAAGTATTTGTCATACATTCCCATGTACAGAAAATTGTAGTAAGTCCAATAGATTGGTATATCGTACACTGGCATTCCAGGTTGCACACATTGTATATTTGTACATGGTACTGATGTTAACACAACTACAGTGGTATTAATTACTTTCTCAATATCACAATCACCGTTACCACATTTTATATTGATGGACTAAGGAGACTGTGCCGTATAAATGATCATCCTAATAAGGGTATACACTCCATTTTCTTCTTTGGCTAATAAAAGTACTCACTCACAGTTCACCTGTGATTCCTGGAATTGACAGCGTGTACTTTTGTCAAATAACGTACTGTCCTTCACAATTACTAGTACGAATCGTTTAAGCGTTATTTTATCCTACAGCTCTCCACACCCAACATCTTCTTGATTCTGTCATCGTACTTGATAAGAGTGAGTTCGGACATGGCATTGAAGTTAAATTTTTCACCGAGTAAATGACAGCAGTGTGCTTGTTCGAGGAAGTCGTTTGAATTGAGCTCCACGACCTCTGCTCCAGGCAATTTCTGCAAAAGTCTGTCGCGTGGTTGACCAAGATAGCTGAGAACTTCGTTAAGCAGAACGTAGTGGGCGGTGTGATCCTGAAATCGCAATAGGCAAAATATTAACAAATTCTTCAACACAAAGGCAATCCCTCAAAAAAATTATTGCACAGAGAGATATAGTGTCGTACCTTCAGTCGGTATAAGTGTGGTAAAGGCAAATCGCTACTTTCAAACTCAAATCCATCGATTTGTTCGAGATCAGATTCATTATGAGGTGGGTCGTCCGTGACATCGTACCCGTTATCGACATTTTCTTCGGACCAGGGTCCGGAACCACGGAATTCCCAGTCTTTATCATCCTTGCCTTGCACATCGTTGATATGTTGTTGAAGAAGCAGCCTCACAGGTTCATGATCATGAATCTCTGAAAGTTCTAACGGGGTCTGACCCCCATACGTTGCGACTGTTGGGTCTGCACCATACGAGATTAGTAGTCTGACTAGTTCCACATGACCATTCTCACACGCTTCATGCAAAGGCCTGAAAAAATATATCCCAACAGAGAAGCGATTAGAATTGACAGACATACAAGTAGCACTTTTTTATTGTAATATTTTTTTCATTCATATTTTCAGTATAATATACCTAATGCCTCCCGGAGCTGCTTGGGATGGATTGGCCCCATACTTCAGCAATACTTTGGCTACTTCTAAATTGCCTTTAATGCAAGTCTCATGAAGGGGTGTGTAACCCGCGTTGTCCTTGCAATTTGGTTGTCCGTTGTCTGTATCTAGACACCACGAGGCTACGTCCGGATAACCAAGACGTGCAGCTCTGTGTAGGGCAGTCTCTCCTAGTCCTTTGTTCAGCACCCAACTCCGCACTTCTGCTTGTACATCCTCCACATTCGAGTTCTTTTCCGCAGTTGACTGTAAACCACCCAATAAATGTTAAAGTCATATTAATTTAGAAACGATTTATTTCTCTATCATCACGTCTAATCAAATTAACCCAAAAGCTGACTAAAGGTAAAAAAACGCTCTAATGATTCATTCTTCTGTATCATCATGTTAAAAAGCAACAAAAAATTGAATCAACTACATATGTGTACTCATAAAACCAACGTCTATATTCCTTACACATTCACAAAGCACAATGAAATTGATCATTGTTATCAACTTACATAATTGCGCAATGTTCCAGTTTGTAATTCGGGAGTTACATTCAAGCAGCAGCAATAATGGAAAGAGTAGAAAGGTATAGTAGTGTATTTACAATTGTTAAGAATTAATAAGTTTTACATGGTTCAATGTATGCGGAACAAGTTATCCGATATCAAAAGACTAAGATATAGGTAAGCAATGTCCTTATTGGAACTAATGTAGGTAATTTGAATAATAAAATCACTACATGCGAGTGGTATTCGTGTGTCTTGAATGCGTGTACTTTATATGCACTAAATTGCAAAACCTTCCACCGTAAGGAAGAAAAAGTTGAAATTTCTTCTACATATTCGCAATGTTAAGATGAAATAATTTCTTAAAAAATAAAACCCCTCTTTTAAACACTCACCTTAACCCGTTTTGGAGGAGGAGGAGCAGCAGAGCTATCAGCGGTACTAGCTTTCTTCTTCTTGCGAATGTAATCAAAACCGCTTTTGAACTTGTTCCTTCTCAAGGCCTTTTTGGCAACAGGAGTTGTGGACGTTGTGGCTGCAGACGTACTGGACGATGGTGAAGGTACCTCTGCGTTTGGCAGTGTTTCAGCTCCAGCGGTACTAGAACTAGTACTTGGTTTCGTAGCACTGGTACCACTCGAAGCAGCTTTCTTTTCTCGCCCACCACCGCTGCTGTCTTCCCGTTTCTCCGCTGATTTCACGACGGCGTCAATTGTAGCCTTTACACTGGCACTCACTTTATTTGACCCACTTTTGTTGTCCCTCTTTGCAGCGGCCTTCATCTGTTCCACCGCTCTCTCAATGACAGGCTCATCTAACGAAGATTCGGAAATGTCTGGTTTCTTCTCCGCTGCTGACTTGGATGCTTTCCCTCCTTTCCCTTTCCCCTTGGAGGAAGACTTCTCGGTGGGATCTTTCCCTTTGCTGGACCCATCTGCCTTGCTTGGCGTGGAGCCGGCAGATGCTGTCGTGGAGGGAGCCGTTTTGGATGCACGACCCTGCTTCCCCTTCTTCTCTTTGGTCTCGACCGGCTTCTCTCTGATGAGATCAGGTAAATCTTTGTCCTTCTCAGGGGACTTCTCAGTGCGCTGCTGCTTGGACCCTTTGCCAGGCGTGAAGGGGCTCTTGTTCTCTTTAGTTGACTTGGCAGGTGAAATTCCACTGTCAATGATTGCTCCCGTTACGGAGGAAGCCGTTGACTGGGCTCCATTGCCAGACGGCGAAAGGGAGAGGGAGGACGGCTTTGCCACACGAATTAGTTTATGGGGCATTCGTAACTTTTTCTTAAAATCAATAAGCTCTTCTTCCCAACCTGGACGCTGGAACTCTGACCCGTCACCAAACACTATTCTCCTCTTCTTCTTCCCAAGCTCCGTCCTCATTATCCATTCCTCACCCGACGAACCTCCGCCCTGCTCATCGTCACCTATTAACCAGTCAAAAAACACGATATTAGCAAAAAGCATTATTAAAAATACCAACACATATTACTCACTTCCGATTAGCTACTCTACCCACAAAGATGAATACTATGCACATAAAAATCCAAGTGAATGAGTTATTATATCACACATTACCAGCAGTGGTTCCCACTTTCGCTTCACCGTTCTCAGGATGCACGTCTGAGATTTGCATGTTTCAAAAGTGTGTGCAACTTGTCTCTCAAGTCAAAGCGTATACTTCCCCCACGAGATAACACCTTGTTTCAAACGCCTTAACCGCGACTCATTACCGAGCCAATTAGTGCCTTGGTTTCGACTTGGATTCGGAGAGTGAGAAGAAAACCACATTCAAGAGCTCTTTCAATGTGGTTTCAATTTGTACGTCTTTCACACGCCAACAAATCAGTAGAGGAAAGCAGCCCAAAGTTGCTACACCGTTGATAAGCAATCATTTTGCTGGTAATAATTTCAGTTTGAAAAACTGGATCTCCTCTCCTCCAACCACAGAAGCGAGGATTGCATTGTGCAACCACGTGAGAGTAACTGCTCACATTATTCACGCACAAGCACATCAAACATATGTACAGATTTTGCAGTTATTCCAACAAAACTTCGGCCTCAGTGTAATTATTATGATCGAATGACTACATAGTTTACACGAGTGTTGTGCCCACAGGGAATTCTATCCAGCCCCCTCTAAATACATGTTTAGGGCTTGGACTCACTAACTCCGCTAACGCAACAACGCAGCGCTTTGAGATAGTTGTGAGGAGGATCTGCCGTGTAAAGTGCAACTAGCAACGTACCATACAGCTAGTCTTTACGCAAGGAAAATATTATTGTTATTCTAATGCCATCAATGCAACACAATGGTAATTAATAAAGCATATATATGTACATACATACGAACACACAACTATCTACGCTAACCTCGTACCGTCATATTATCGTCATTACTTTGCGTAGCAGCGTATGTGATGTAAAATGTACACTGCTCTCTGCTCGTCAATGTGTGATTCTGGTGTGCGTTTTAACCAGCAAGACTACTGCTAAAGTTGGAATGGATTTGGAATATTGTTATACCACCTCGTACATCGATATAGCGTAAAAAGACTTGGAAGACTCACGTAGGGAGCGAGATGTAGTAAGAGATATATGGAATGATGATCAATGTATTATGTACACACCACATCATCATCGTGTACATATGAATTACAAAAAAAACTCTTTGCACTGATCATGCCGTGTAGCGGATGGCGTTTACTTGGTTGAACAGAGAGATTATCAGAGTCTTCTCGTCGTTGTGCAGCAAATAGGGTTGGAGTAGCGTGGATCTTATCGGTCATGCCGTACGCACCGCAATTCAATCATGCTTTTGTACATGATCACATTGTGTCATTTTACAGAACTTTAGTGACATGATGAAGAGGCGAATTCTTTAAACACAATGAATCACGCATTCCAGATGCGGGCTGTGTCACTCGTCCATGTTATGTAAATGTATTTCGGCCGGAAAGGCGAATTATGGGCGTTCGATCCCAAAGGAAAATGATTTTTCTAGAACAGAAGCAAAACTGACTTTATTGTTCTTGCCCTTGTACTCAGTTGTAACCTCTGAACTTTTATTTGTGTTCTCCAAGATGCACATCTGTCTGTCTGCTTAGGTACTTGCAATTTGTACAAGTGTAGCCGGCAACTAACGCAAACGCAGTACAGCTATTCTGTGGCTGATGACAATCACTTGATTCACTTCAATATATCCAAAAGAAAGCCATTCTTCCTGCTACATAGAAGATCATAACTTTTTATGATTTACAAAGTGAGTATTGTAGCTTACGACACCCACTGATTTATCTATGGCTAGCTTTGTTGATTAATGATAGGGGAGAATATTGTTCTTATTTATTTCTGCTTGTAAGAATAGCATAGTGAATGAAAGCTCGATGACAGATGAACCAAGGCTCTTTTATCTTTCAACACAAAATGCATTTAAAACGACTAAATTACATTGAGCCAAACTTATTTACCGGCTTTTGTGTGATTTCCTTGAATTTTAAATTTTATTCGCGACAAAAAATAATGGCTTCGTTTCAACATAAACCGCCTATTAACAACGACTTCATGCAACTGCATCAGACCCTGTGCAATTTTACTTACCAAGCTGCGATATAGTTCCTGTTAGAACATATTTTTCAAAAAAAAACAACGTGAAGAAAAGATAGCAATGCGATTGTGCAAGCTGCGCAATCATTCACAGCGTGAATTGTGGTATAATCGGTTCTGGTGCACACACTATGTACTTACAGGAAGCCTATGAATCGACTTGCATTGCACATTTGTATGTATTGCAGAATGAATCACCGCCTCATCACTTGGTAAGGTGCCACAGTGTGCCACTGTTTGTTTCGTGCGTCTTCAGAGAAGTCATTATCGTTCATTCTCATCACCTTGAAACTCTCATGAAACACAAGGGCAGGAGTTGATATTTCAACGAATATGTGCATGTCCTATCATCACGTACTACACCGACAACATATATTGCCACACACCACTATTACGATCTACTGGAGTTTGAAGTGAATATGCAAACTAACGCCTTGAATAGTGCATGCACACTAGATAAAAATCATACCTTTTCCGTGTCATTTTAAAGCGTACCACACAGATACTCAATATGCAATGTAAAGTTGAAACCAAATCAGCAAAACAGAGAATAAGCCGTTTATAGGTCTTAAAAGTTGTGAATCCATAACTTTGACATCTGCCACAAACGCAAACCTACACCGACATATTCCTAGATAAAAGCGGAAAATTAATCTACCAAACTGGCTACCTGATAAGAAAGCTGCGCCAAATGAAAAATAATGCGGTTAACTAAAGCCCTAAATATTTTAGTGGGGGTAAGTAATACACGCTGTACACCAAAACCGCACGAAAACACAGAGAGAAAAGGATGCAGCAGGAGTTGTATCCGATATTTGTTTCGCAGATCTTCCACTCTCTAAAAGTAAAGCGAGCAGTACATTGCTACGCACTTACTCTTGAGGATTTTGCAGAGCTCATGAATGGTATACTTAAAGGTAAACGTGAAACTCGACGATGAAAAAACTTTGCACGCTAGAGAGTTTGCGCTTGCATAAAAAAGAGTTTAAAGAGATCCCAGTGTTTATCTACGACACGCAGTTGGTTCAATTGCAAAGGCATTTGAACTGCTTCACGCACTTCCCCTCGATGAAAACGCAGGCAATTATGCATACCTATACGTATCCATTCTCTGAACACACGCACAACTGTCAAGCATATAATTTTCATTCTGCCTGAATATATTGCTGTTTCTCAGTCGGTGGATGGTGATGGAATGACAATAAGCGAAAAAGAAATCAACGGAAGAAGCCAACAAGTGAGTTCTCACCGCTGACAGTAAGCTATATTATATAGTTCATTGAAATCAGTTGTGTGCGAGTGAGTGCATGAATATTCAATGCCAACGAATTTCTAGCCCATTTCCAATTCCGACACTTTTATGGAATATGGACAGGAGGCTAACATGCACCGCTCACAAGAGCGCCTCACTACGCATGTACCTAAACGCTTTTGCACAATACTTTATGCGTGATGAAAAAATCTATCCTCGTTTACTATGTATTGCCTGCAACCTAAATGTTTCTATATTTTAATGCAGGAATAGTACCACCGCACATACAACCACCGCGAAACCGCTCTCGCTCACATACATCGCACACACAGCCCACTTGGACGACAAGAATCCAGCGTGAAAAGGTTGTTTCAATCGATAAGAAATTGACAATAAATATTCAGATGGTTAACGCTCAAGTGAGAGTATTAAGAGTATAGGTAACCACTCTCCTTTTCTCTGCAAAAAGCAATCTTAAGGTGCAGTGTGCAAATACTAATCTAGTTTTTAAACATGAATAAACAGATAAGTGCAACTGCTAGTCGCAGAAAAGCTAGTGAAATTTGAACAAACACTGCTTACACCTGTACTTGCAATCTACCTCTGGAAAAAATCCACAGAGAAGTGAAGCACTGTCTACTGGTAGTGTCGCCTGTAGCCTATATTATGAAACAAACCTGGAAAGAACTTGAATCACGGTTATCAATGCTCACCAATCAGTCAGTCTTCATTCAAATTCGAAACCACACACTGCTCCAAATCCCCTGCTCAAACAATTAATATTCAAATGTTGTTAAAGGTTAAATGGTTAAGAGAAGTAAAACTCACAATTGGGCTATGCTCGAAATTCATTTGAAAACCATTCACACTCTCACACAGCACAATTTCAATACAATACAAGACCGATTCGAACAATCCATTCTACTACGCTCTACAACTACGGAGGAGCATGCTTCCACTCCATGCAAAAACTAAAGAGGCACTAACTACTCAAACCGTCCATAACATGCAAACGTATATTATGACAACTGGCAACAGCTTCGCTTACGACGGCGACTGATGGTAGTGGAAGCGTTTCCGATATTGAACACACACACATGCACAGAGTTGACGTGCTGCTGCCATTTCCTCTACCCTCGTACCTCACCAGTGAGTTGTGCTAAATCAATACTTATCCATAGCCAACGCACATTATCTTCATCCATGTCTGCCGTTTATTCTCTTTACACAAAAAGTAAGGGAAGCATTTTCTGTTTCCCTACGACTTCGTGTCCTAGTCTGGCATCTATTCCTTGTTCCGTGCACTACACCACCACCACCACGTTATACAGATAGTGCTTATATCGCTGCGGAACATATTCTTCACATTAGGAAACTGAATGCTTGCACACCTAGACATACGCCTGCTTGCATTGTCAAGTCTTCAACTCGAAGTCTAGATACAAACTCTAATAAAGCTTACATGAATGTGACTGTGGGAGACGATGATGAGAATGATGACTTATAATGCATGACACAACACATACACACGTAAGCATAAGCTTTCACAATTAAAACTGAAGGTTAAACTTGGCTAAATGGCTGCCACTTTCCACTACAAGAGAGATTACGATGGCACATCATTATTTAGCAGATTCTCGATGACACGACGTGAGCGTATCATAGAATTCGAATGCGCACAAAAGCTTACAAAGTCAAGGCAGCGGAGAAGTGTAGTAGTATGTAACTTCAAAATAAAAAAAAACGAGCAAACATACCATAATCATCTTGGGGTTATACCATGTCATAATTCAGCTCGTGGATTATGAATTATCTCGTGTTTTGACTGTCTGCAGTTTGGCAAGAGAAAACAATATTCCATCTGCCGTGAATCTGGATGCATTATGAAGATTAAAACTGTACTCACGGTGTACACGAGTACACGCTCGAGTCGCACTGCACTTCCCTTCATTTGCTAAGCGTGTGTGGCCAAAAGGTGTGAAATGAGCTGAAAACTTAGCAATGCTTCACATGAAACACCCATTTCAACAAAGACTTCAAGCTACAGGAAACGGAGGAAATGCTTCACGATTTTTTTTAAATGTGCAACTTAGCAAGTACAAATTGGAACTCTCATATTCCGCTTATTTACGCATCAACGCCAACTGTACAGTAAATTCTAGGCAGCTGCTTCGCCAAAACGAGAAACCATGCAATATATACGTGCTTTTCGTCAGAGCGTTATTTTCGTTTGCTTTTATGAGGACTCTCTCTCACACACACATCTAGCCAGAGAATAGCAGAATTTTTCCAACATTTTACTACTTTCCTTCTTCTCTCACTCACCTCCCTACAAGCTGGTTGTAATAGTTTGTATGCACCTCGTAAACCCTCACTTTGCAACTACGCCCTTTGCCTGAATTCCAAGACGGAAAAGGCAGCGCCTTTACTCTTGAATGGATGGGACGGACTGGAGATAAAAATTAAACAGACAACCGCCACTAGAAAGTTGGTGTGCAGTGCGTGAGCTATGTGTTTCATCTAAATTGCCTCTTTGGGTGAACGTGTACGGATAACGCTGTCTATGTACAGCACTAGTGACTAGTAATCCCCGAGAAAGTACATAATATATTTATTCATTCCAAGAATAGATTGAGAAACGATACAAGAATCCTCATGGTTTTCTCCTCTGGTTAAGGCTAGCATAAAATTCACGGTATATACCAACCAACAACTCATCATTCTCCCCAGCAGAACTCGTACTCTCAAGGTATGCAGTTTTCAGGAGAACTAATGAATATCCAACAGTGAATCACCTTCATTCCAATAAAAACTGCCTGCCTTAACTATTCACAGGACTTCTTTCTGACTTTTCTCTGAACCTGAAAACTCACACAGCCGTGAAACAGATCAAAAGTTTTTGAAGTTTAGCAACGAGAGGGCAATATAATGAGCCTAACTGAAATAAGTGGCCGTAGACTTTCTCGTCCTTTTCTCAAAATTGCTCTCCTCATTGCCATACGACGGAGATAGCTATCTGACTTTTCCCTGATCTAAAATGCATTATGTTGCTACTACCAGAGGGGTACAAGAGGCATTCGCTTGTGCTGTGCACGCATGCTACATTCCCCAAGAGAAAAGTTTTCGCTTGCAGACTTGCTCTATGTATTTACACAAAATTATTAGAACACGAATGCTTGCCAAGTTCTTCAATTTCACCAATCTACCACACGTTGTTATTTGAGCACTATTGAGAAGTGTGAGAGGCTACATGGCAAAACTACTTCTCACAACAACGCAGACTAATAATAAGCTGATGGATCTCTTATGCGTGTGATATTTAATTCCAGCAATATTCATTACACAATAAGGAAACCTAAGCGGAGGTTCTCTTGGGATGACGGCAATAGTAAACACGTTGTAGCTATGCATGCATAGCTATGAGAGAGTAATCAATATAGGTAAGCTTTATTGAAAACCAATTGAAGCAAAAAAAATATTTACTTAATATGCAACTAAAGCTGTGTCTATTTAGAGAAGGAACACAATATGCCGTTCCGTCAATTTGAAGAGTCAATGAACAAGTTTTCAAAATGGAACAGCCAAGAATGTTATAATAAAGCTTGCAAGTGATAGATGTAAAGAGCCCAAATAATAACCGTGTGATGTTAGCAGGGGTGACCTGAATGGAAATGTAATATACATTATTAATTTTCTCCGACGTTTACTTTCCGGCCCAATTTTGTTTACAGATATTTTCCTTTAGTTTGGAAAGTTTACAATATGCAATCGAAAACACACAGATTCCAACTACGATTCCAAGCATAAAGAGAAAGTGTGCCGAGTACTTATATTGTAATGAAATTGTGCACACGCTGGTATTGCCTACCTCGTAAATATGTACATATTATATCATATATCGTTTAGTATTACCCATCCCTGGAGTACACCTGCAATTATGAACCTTCGACCGGGTAAACTAAAGTAGGTAATAATTTTTTTAAAGTGCTGCCACGGACCACGTTTTCCATGACCTGTTCCATTTGCATTTCAGCTATTTTTAGTAATGACTTCAAACAAATGGTGAATTATGTTATGCCGGAAGTGAGTTTCATATTTCGATATAAAAGCACAATACAGAAAAATAGTTTAGCTTACTTTCGCTAATGTCCTTCAGTTTCCCATTACCCGGAGCCGGCGCACAATTTCTCTTAGGTCGAAGCTTCCTCGCTCCACTTCGAGCGTTCTTTTGACCTCTGGAACGAGAGCGCAAGCTGCGAGACCTTTTCACATCAACACTGCTGTCATCATCACTGAAATCACTGTCGTGAATATTCTCTTTATCCTTTTTGCCACTTGTGCTTGTACTTCGACTCCCGTGTTTCCCATTTTTTGTGGAACTGGAACGAGTTCTCTGCGCTCCAGTCTTTGTGCTAGTTTTCCTCGACTTTCTCCCTTTGCCTTTCCCTTTCCCACCTTTACTCAGTCGTGCGCGTTTCGCTTTCTTCCCGTCCTTCATTACCTTCTTCCTCTTGCGTGAGCTCGAGAAACTTTGCCCATCAAAATCATCCTCTGAGTCAGAGTCGTCTGACGTTCCATTTGAGGCAGAGTCGTCAGAAAGTGACGAATCTCTGAAACTAGATGCCTCAGAGTCAGAGTCGACACTTGCGTCACTTTCACTACCAATTGACGTCCTACTCGTGGCATCTTCGTCTTCATCTAAATCACTGAGAGTGGTGAGTCCCGTCTTGTTACTCAGCACTGTCTTCCGCTTCCTCACGGATCGTCTTCGCCGACCACCACTTGACGTCCTGCTTTCGTGCTTTCCTTTCTTTGACGACCGCTTCTTCCCAGTGGTTTTCGTGTCCAAATCGGAGGAGTCAGCCTTGCTGGTGGCTTTGGACGTGGAGCGCTTTTTACTCACTAATCCCTTCCTTTCTCGTCCCTTGGACGATTTTTCATCACCGGATGCTTTCCCGTCGCTTTTGTCATTATCCTCCTCATCGTCATCCTCCGACTCAATGATACGCTTCTTTTTCTTTTGAACTCCCTTTCGTCCTCTCCGAATTCCGGAACTGTCGCCCGAATTCGAGCCCTTTCCAGAGGCGGAAGCAGACTCGTCGTCGTCAGAATCAGACTTGTCACTCTGATCACTATCCTCTTCCTCGTCCTCTTCGTCATCGTCAGAGGATTTCTCAACTTCAAAATCAGAATCCTCCTCACTTGAATTCTTTTTGACACGCGGTCCAGCTCGACCCTTCCTCGTCTTGGTCACTACAGGCTGGGTAGTCCCTCCACCGGCGTCCCCGGTCTTGGGCTTGGCCTTTTCTTTGAGTTTCGCCCAGAGACCACCTCGCCGTGATTTAATACTTACAGGGTTTGATTGGAGATCATCAAGAAAGGAATCACACACATCCCAAAACGCATCCATTGACTCCAAGGCAGTGCTAGTTGCAGCAGCTTTACTCAAGTTAGCACTGCTCGACGCTGTTCGGGACTCGTCCTTGTCCTTGCCAGACTCACTACTTGGAGTAGATTTTACTGCTCCCACGGAATCCTTCTCAAAATTGGTTTGTGCATTGCCACCGCTCTCCTTGAGGGCACTGGGATTAGGTATTCTGAGTGGAGTGACGTTGGCGGATTCCTTGAAGGCGGACGCTGACAAATCTTTGTGCTTCAGACTTTCAATATATTTCTGATGAGCCTCGGCGGCAGCATGACTTGAGGATGATGCTGCAGCGACAGACGCGATGACGGCTGCCATCATTTCCTGCTGCTGCTCCGGGGTCTGCTTCACCTTTTTCGGGGGCTTTTCTTTGGGAGTTTTCGGAAGACTGTTTCGCCTTGCCCCGGGCTCAGCTGCCTTTTTAGGAGATCGTGGCTTCTTTGGAGGCTTCGTCGTCGTCGTTGTTATTGTTGTCGCCGCCCCCTCCTGATTGGGAGCTGGATGAGGTGGTGGAGCAGGTTGAGGAATCTGGGCAGCACCTTTTGGTCCCAGCAAATCGTCGTCATCCTCCTGGAAGTCGAACACAGACGTGGAGTTACTTAATTTATTCTTATTCGAGTTACTAAGAGCGTTTGCACTTGTTCCACTTTTGATGCTTCCTCCCGCGACTGGGGGCTGCACATAATAATTTCCACTTTGACTGAAGTGATGCTGCTGCTGTTGTTGTTGCTGCTGCTGAAGCTTTTCCGCCTCTTTGTGAGAGTTCTCTTGCTCGATCTGACTTAGGAGATTGGGAAACAATTGTTTCTTCTCTGCCTTTGTTCGTATTCTATTGAACTGCGACGAGTCAGAGAGGGAACCTAAGCCAGACGTGGCAGAGCCTTCACTCCCTGCATTATTCCCATAGGACGAGGATGCAGACGATGATCCGCCGCCACCGTAGGAGGAGGATGAACTGTCATACTTTGACTGAGGCAGAACAGGCCCTTTCTGAGGGTCAACACCGTAAGTACTAGAGCCACTTGGAGAATTAGAACGGCTCACATTGTGTGCGTAGGTCGTTCCACCTCCAGGAGATCCGACCCCGCTGGGTCCCACTTGCCCCGCACCACTCACACTTCCATTATTTGTGCTCGAACTGTTTAGAGGGGGAAGGGTCGTATTAAACTTTCTTCCATGAAAATTCCACGTCTGATGGTTGAACTGGAACTTGTCCTTATCCTGCTTCTCATGCATTCGGTTCTCCACAGAGTTCCTCAGCATATGAAGTAAATTCTTTCTGGAATTTCCTGACTTCGGACTCTTTCCGGTGGCGGAAGGATTTTGCGGTGGCTTCATATCGGTGGCTGAAGCACTTTGTGTTTCTGATAACGTCGGAGAACCCTTGCCCGGAGCTACAGCAGGAGTTCCAGTTCCAGCAGCTTGACCTACGACTGGAGGGTAAGAGGTCAAAGCTGCAGATTGTTGCGGGGGTGGTGGACCTGTAGGGGTTGTAGGTCTAAGTCCTGCTGGAGCCGGATAATACGATGCTTGTGCGTTGTAACCTTGCTGAACCGAAGGATAAGCGGCTTGCTGAGTTCTTTGCGCCTGTGGCACATACGTTGGATAGGTTAGTGGGGTCATCCCCCCTGAATACATGTGCTGCTGCGCGTGACTGTAAGGGCTGGCTGCGGCTGGAGTTTGAGGATGACCATAATGAGTTGGAGGATATGTTGGGACTGTTGCGTGAGGATGTTGCTGACTTGAAGTGGATGCAGGTCTCGCCGGTTGTGGTATCTGATTGGATGAGGTGGCGTGTTGGCTTTGATGCGGTGATCGGTAATACGAGCTTACCGGAGGATTAGTGTGATGGTAATAAGGTGTGGTGGAGTGTGTTGGCTGTTGGGACTGACTTTGGGTGGACGTCGGATAAGGATACCCTGGATGCTGCTTGGTTTGCATATACTGTGAATGGTGTGCAGAGGACACCGGAGTAGGTGTGGTGGCAGGAGCAGGGGACGGCGTCGCTCCACTGGCTGAGTGCTGTGGGGCTGAACTAGAATTGGTAGTGGATGAAGTCGGAGCCACAGATGCACTCCGCTGGTGAGGGTTTGCCACAGGAGTTGGTTGTTGAAGGTGATGATGGTGTCCATACACTGAGGAGTAGTATGCATGATGAGGATGATGCGCAATTGGCGTACTTGGGGATTGTGGAGGAACGGAATGCGAAGGTGTCACCGCATGGTGTGGAGGTGCATACTGATGGTACTGCTGATACCCCGAGTGGTGGTGAGCAGTTGGAGGTACATATCCGGAGTTTAGACTAGTACCAAAACTTGGTGGTGGTGGGTTATAAGGAGGGATGGCAGCGCTGTGCTTTGCTTGCTGGCTGTGATGACTCCCTGACGCCGGTGTGGAGGTAGTTGATGCTGGAGGAACGGTCGAGGTCGGGGGATGCACTGCCGAAGCGTGATGAGATCCTGAGGTGGAGGAGGAATTAACTGAAGAATGGTGGTGGGAAGGAGGAGGGATGCCGGGATAATGTGAATGGTATGAGCCCACTGTTGGCATTCCTTTAGTGGAGGAACTACTACTCGGCACACCTCCAGAAACAGGAGATGGGGCATATGGGTGTTGTGAGAATAGATGGTGAGAAGATACTTGAGGTGCGACGGGTGTGCCTACCGGCGAGGGATGCAACGGTTGAGGAGTCCCTGCCGGATTGTATGTCCCACTCGCACTGGCGCTATTTACACTTGATCCACTACCTGTCCTCGGAGGTGGAGTGGGATTAGGTATATTTAATTGTAGACTTGCAACACGTTGATGCATATGAGGGGATGCAGTTCCTGACGGTGACTGCTGTCTGTGAACATGTGCCGGCGAGGAATAGCGGATAGCTCCTCCACTTGTACTTCCTGTGGGAGTTGCCGTTCGGGATCTTGACGAAGAACTTTCACGCTCATGGCTCTTCTCTCGACTCCTTCCTCTACTACTCTTGCCACTACTGCTTCTGGATTCATTACTGGAGAGACCTACCCCAGTCGTGGAATTGGCAACCGCAGCGACAACACTATTCATCGTGTCGCCTACGGTCAGAGGTCGGCTGGAACCCGTTGCACTACTCACATTTGACGACCCATCCGACACGCCACTGTGCAGGGGGTACAAGTGGTGCTGATTCACGGTGGGAATCAACAGATTCGGGGTGGAAGCCCCGGAACTGGACAGCGACCTCGTTCCTCCATTCATGCCTGAGCTGGGCGTGGGCGCTTCGAGGGCTGTAGATGAGTCTGCGGATTGACGAACGGTTTTCACTGACAAGTCCAGTGGAGACTCACGTCGCACAGTTGTACCACCCATGCTGTTACTCACTGAAACACTACTTCCACCACCACCACCACCACTAACACTACTCGCACTGGAACTTGTATTACTAACTACTCCATGATTGATGGGAGGGGCTGTTTGCAACAATCCGGCTGGTGCTCCATTCATGTGCCTTCCCTGAGAGGATCCCTTCGACCCTGCAAGTGTCCCAGCGTACATTTGGCTCAACGCCGCTCCCAACCCTTCTTCATATTTTGACCGGACGTGTGGCCTTTCCTGGAATTTACATACAAACAATTGTCTGATATTAGTCACCACATTAAATCACATATTATCATGTCCTCACACTCGCGAAGCTGAAGCAGGTCATAATTATCGTCCATTTCACCAATGCGAGAATAGAAATGTACAAAGTATAATTTTTGCAACTATTTTGTTTCAATCATAAGCCTACATACAATCATAATAAATATACATAGTGCGTCCCATTTTCAACTGTCCTAACATAAATGCACTTATCACGAACGGTCTTTCGTATTTAAAGTAGTTTTATCTTCAATCTGTTTTGCCCATTTTGTGCATTTGTCGTGGCCATATAAAGGTCGGATAACGAACTGGTTACACAAGTCCTTTTCACATTATTTGTGCTGAAGGCACGCCGGAATACGTCTGCATTATGCACACTGTGACTGCATCAGTTTTGCCGTTTTTTGAGGCATTCATAGTTGATTTGATTTTTTGCACAATGTTACGTTACCATTATAATGTGTGCTTTTAATTCGGACCACGTTGAACGTATGTGTTCTTAAGTATATGTATCTCCCGTAAAAATCTGTTATACATAAACCACTACGATGACATGATGATAAAACGGAAGACTCCAGTCAGGTAATGCGTTTACAGAAAGCAACCGCCTACTGACATTTGACATTAATCCTTACCCAACTGTGCCAGTAACTATTAATTTTACTTTACTAAAGTTCATAACTGTAGGACGTTCTACCGTTTAGTTTACAATAGCTGGTCGCTGAGGTGGTTGGTGCATATTCCCCTGCCAGAGCAACCTCATGTCACTCAAAGCTTTCAAACAGCAGCAGGGTGGAAACCAGAAGGCATCTCTTTTTGCAAAATTCAAGTTCCTCTATCTTCATGCCCCATATACTTAAGTAGATAGGCCAATATACGTTCCATCAATTCCTAATGTCTTCTTGTGATACGCTAAGGCATGATTTACAATGCTTCAAAATCCGGCGCTCACATTCGGTGACCACATATTATAAAACCCAAAATACAAGAGGACAATGTTTCATTTAAAATGTCTGCAATAGCTGCTGTGCGAAATCAATGTCAAGAATGGCAATCGTTACCAATTATATAATAAGTCACCCATTTGAGTTTCTCATCATTAGAAGAGAAGTCAAGCCCAAAAGCAGAGCACACGAACGAAATGCCGATTTCGCTCTTCTCTTGTTTGCCTCTGTCGTCTCTGTTGTTTAGAGCTTGACCTACATACACGCTGCGCTACATTGAACTGAGAGTTGTTCTTGTAATTGTAACCCTTCAAAAGTTACGCGATGTGAGTGTAGTCTTCCTGGCAGTACAAGTAATGCAAACAATCAATCTGCTTTTACTTGTAAAACCTCTACAAAGTCATTTCGCATCTTCCTCAAAACCACAAAATATCTAAAGCCAATTTTTTCCAATCAGGTGCAATCCAATGGCATTCGCGTACTCAATGGACGAGCGCGTGGGACTTTACTCATGCTCAACTTCTTTTATTGCAACAAATACTAAGAGTTCTCAGGATTGCATGCTGCAAGCTTCTCAACCTACTGGGAGAAGAGAACTGGTATGTGGAGTAAAAACAACAAACTGACTCCGGCGAGAGCTACGCAAAAGAAAAGTATGCCATATGCATACAGCACACACTGGGAACAGCAAAAGTAATATTAAGTTTTCACATCACAATTTTCTCCCTCAGTTTTTTGGGGAATGCTTTTGGTAAAAAAAACTCTTTCTCCCAATCTTCTCAACGTTGTGAACAATCGTACTACGGTGAGGAATACATATTGGCTCAAAATGAGCTTCCCCTGTGTACGAACATTTTTCTTCACATGTCAACTCACATATATAAGCTTGAACTCTACACAGGCACACTACACACACGGATATCGAGTGAGTGTAGGCCCCAGCAAGCATTTGGTGGTAATATCTATACCATGCGAATGAATAGAGGAGAGATACTCTGACACACACGGTTCTCACAGCAAAAACTTTCGTTGAAACATTAAGGTTGTGTGCCCACATCTTCGATGTCTATATATGTGAGCGCATACGGGCGAATACACGAAGGAACACCACAGTTTTGTATTTTCCTTCTTGTCCTTAAACGTTGTTTCTGGGAGATGTATAAATGTGCAGGGAGAGAACACTAATAGGGGAATGAGAGCCAAGTCCGTGAGGAACACATAAAAGACTCGTCGTCCAATGCATTATGCCTGTTATAAATGTATGTGTTAGTTCGTGTTGGTATGGATAGGACTTCATACGTATTTGTACACGTTATTACCAGCGTAAAAGAAGCGATGCGATATGACGAAGGCGCACACAGCACAGAAAAGGCAAATGCTGAGATCTTTTATAGAGTTCGCTTCGTTGCCTTCAGCTGAGTAATGCTAAAATGCTGTTGTTGCTCCGTGCTGAAAGTATCTCATCCCATCATCTCGAAATTGGTTTCCTTTTAAAGGTCTTCTTCACATTCGTATACATTCTTTACCCTTGTGCGTACCAACTACTCACTTTGTCTCACAAAAAGAACGTACAAAAGAGGAGTGTTCTACAAAAAAAGTATGTTTTCTCTGCTCCTTGAGAGGAAGAAAAATCCTGTAAATGAGCTTCTCTCTGTATCCCCTCTTGCGCTCTGCAGAAATGAGAAATAATCAGAAGCTTGTGTGGAAGTTAAAAGAAAATTTTGCAGGATAATAATAACAGTGCAGTTGCTTCCTCAGATGAGGGCACAAGCATTACGTTGGAGCTACCGATGCACGCGATGATATAACATCGCATCGCTCACTCATTCATGACAAACAGAAGCCTTCCTTATTAGCAATTCATATTGCGGAAATGCATGAAATTTTAATCTGTGGACGCAGGATTCAAATATGTTTGGGTTGAATGAAATTAAATTCCTTGTGAATGACATGTACCGAGTTAAGAAGACGTCTTCATTGCAGATATCCTATGCCACGCGTAATTTGATGAAGGCATTCTCATCCCTGCTGACAGTGTATGCGCAGCACGCAAACAGTGAGCTACGAATACGTGTGCATATGTACATATTGTAAAATGGCAATCAAAACCAAACGTTACAACAAGGGTCGCAACCTGCTTCCGCAAACTTTCTTTTCATAGATTCGCTCGTTGTGTTATTCGAGTCAGAAATGTTTGAAAAGAGGATTAGCCCTATTTATGTGGTGTCAGTTTCCTCATACAGTTATTCGTTTGGAAGAATCACAAATTCACAGCTCACTATTAAAATTAGTTGTTACCAATCACTCAATCTAAAAGGTATCTTCCAGCTTCCTGTAAAACAAAGACTACTCTGCCACATTGCTTCTTGAGAAAGCAGAAGCACACACGATGACAAACTGAATTCACATGTACAAGCCAGAAATAGAATTTCATCCATGCTGATGAGGATGATCACAGTAAATCCAGAATTAGCTCACAAACACTGTACACCACATTTAAGCACACATATTCGTGTGTCTGTGTTTCTCCGGACGAAACCCTCAAGGGACACTCCCTGACACAGAGCTAAATGGAGACTGACTCAAACTATTAACGAGCTCGAAGGGACTCGACCGTCAGATAATATGCAATGGTGCTGGAGCGGTTTGAACGTGAGGAAAAACATCACGAAAATAATATGTCAGGGGAAGTTATTACACGTATCAATGATGCATTGTAAGGTTGCAACTTGTTTTCCATGTACCCTTTTCAAAGTCAAGTCAACCACCCCTCTTTTCCAAGTCCCCTACAATGTATCGTGATACTTGTTCTTGGAAAGACGTTCTTTTTTTAAGACTTCAAGTCCCTAAAAGACTTGAACAAAAATAAGAAACAATGCAATGCTTTTTACAAGGTTTTTTACAGCCGCTTCTTGTGCGTTACAGGGTCAGGGCAGCCCCTTTCCGTACACTGTGACAAAGTATACTTGTCAAATGATAACCAGTATTTAATTTTTCCTCGTGGAATACACCGCTAAACCATTTCGACTACTGGAGTAGATCTGTTTTTACGAACCTTCTGTACACTCCAGGCCGCTACAAAGATTAAGATAATAAAAAAGCAGTCATTGTTGACGGAGGACGAGAAGAACTGAGACCGTTTAAGCCGAAATCCAAAAAAAATCATTGAATTTGTCAGATTGTATTAAAGCTTACCATTTTACCACAGTGGTTACATAACGTGTAAATGGACAACACTAATGATTATGTAATTATTCAAAAAACATCTTTTCAATGATAAATCAATATATCTTGAACAAAAATTCATTTGTAAAAATTAGCTCGAAACAATTATTATTGTTATTTATTAACCCCAAACAATCCTCAGCTTTCAGTTGCCAAATAAAGCAGCTAGAATGCAACCAAAATTGTGAAGAGTAATAAACTTGTCGCTTTTCTACGTATTTATTAATTCGTTGTTACAAAGGTTGTTACTTGTTATCTACCTGTGCCATGAAACCACAAATAGTAGTGTGTGAATGCCACAAACCGTGTTCGAAGTGTATTGATGATACCATAATAAATCCTTTATTTATTCACACGTTGGATCACATTGAGGTATTCCATCATCATCTGACTTTCTTGATCTTTCTGTAGTAGACACATAATATACCTGATACCCATCACACCACATGACAGTCACTGTATTTCCTGAGGCAAGAAATTGTACCATCAAGGTCACCAACTTAGCTTCAAAAAATAAGAGCTCAAAGCTAAACTCCAGAATTTTATATCGCTGATGAAGCGGTAAAACAAGGGTAGGGAAAATATCAAGATGCAACACTATACATCTCATGTACGCTGAATTGAATGCATGCCCTGTGCCATGATTTAACCCAAGACACAAACGCAAGTCCTTTCCCATTCTTTCTCGGCTTAGAAACGTGCTACTGAAAAGTGTCGTATAATGCAAATTGCCCATACAGTTTATAGCGGTGATGATTATCCCTGACTGACGTTATCTACATTAATCTAATCAAGAAGACTATCAGGAGTACTATTTGTATGTTTTGTCAAAATTCGCAGTCTTACAGCTTGTCAAGCTTTACATATCAATTCACGCGCAAAGCTGTGTTTTATACAAGTATTTATTCTTTGAACTTCGTAACAAGTTTTTCAAGTCTATAAATTCTATTGATTCTGTGCTTGAACAATAATTGGGATTGAAATTTACTTCGATTAACATTCATATATTTAGGTTTTTTTCTGAGGGTATATATGTACTCCAGCAGCGCTTTCAGCGCGTGTGTGGTGATCGATTGTCTCACTTTGACCCATTTTTGCGTTACACCGAATAATTTCCATACTCTTACTTTGGTCTAATACCAGTCTGGGAATTTGCACATAATATTGTTTTCATGATTACTTGATAATTTGTTTGAGATTTGGAATCGTTGAGAAATGTAGCGATAAAGTAATACGCATGCTGGTATGAACAACGAGTAAATTTTGAAAGGAATCCGATTAAGTTACTGATAATCTGTGCATAATGTGAGATACATTAAGATCGATGCATGTTTGAAACGGAAATAGATGTACATGGCTGTAAGTATGGTAGCGCGATAGTGAGTAGCATATATCACGCTAGCACAAACATATCACGCAACTCGTCACACACACGTGTATGAATGTAGTCCAACCAGACCAACGCACAATGAGTACAGTACCTAACAAAAGAACTCATAATAACATATCACGGCATTACCATGTGATGTAAAGACAATAGTCGATGAACCTTTACCTTAACAATGTGTTTAATAAACCCTTACAATAAGACGTTGTCACTGTAGTTTAAGTGATTTTCATCGAGAGAAAAAGTTTAAATTTCACATACTTGGAAGCTTCAAATCGGAACAGATTGATGAAATAAAAACTGCTCGTAAACTCATTCCATATTATTAGCGATAAAGGGCATTGTACTACTTTTGGACTATTTACATAGCCCAATGTACTATTGTAACTAGCATTAAGTGTACCCGATTTGTGGGAAGAAGCAGCTATGATTTTATAGATATGTAAAATCTTTCACGTTTGCATGTAAGTATATTGTCGGAAACGTTGTCTGTGCGTTGTTGATTATATGCTCAAAGTAAAACTTGTACCATTATATTGTTTGTTTGAAGGAAGTTCCACCAAGTCAACCTTCAAGACTGTTGTACTCTGCTCTTTCACTAACCAAACGGTGGACATTGTGTTAGTAGTGTTATCTAAAAACGGAAGTCAAATTTTCTTCAATTTTAGACACTCCTCTCTGCTTAGTTTTGTATATTGTTTGTTCCCCTTTCGGACTGTATCACAGATAAAGAATCTTCGGTAAACAGAATTTTTGAATAAAGCAGTAGGACGACAGCAGTAATATGAAACAGCAGGAAGAAAATCTCGAAAATGGTTGAAAAAGACCCACTGTGACGTGTTGGGTAAGATCACAGTCCAACTGCCTCGGGAAAAGGTTTATAGAGCACCAATGTTGAGGTACATGTATACAGAGCAGCACAAGATGATGAGACATGGAAACCTGAACATCAGTACAAGTGTGCACATCTACGCAGGTGTGACTTCAATGTACGTTTACATAATGTATAAAACAAGGAGTAAAACCCGATATTTGCTAAAAGTCAATCTACGAACTTCACTGAAATTCCTTGGTGAGGTGAAAATGATCGCTTCTGTAAACTCCTAGAACTCCGCCGCTCATTTTATGAGAACTTGCGAAGAAAGTAAACAAGTAGGGAAGCTGATGTAATTGATTTACGAAAGTGCGCTAGAAATTGCGCCATTACGATAATAACATAATGTACCTTCCTATTTTGCTCGTTTATTGATACGACATTCTCCTCTTCAGAACTGATTTGCCTACATATGAAAACATGAACGACGAACTTGCTCTCATTGGTACATAATAGGCTATTTGCAACAAACTTTTCACACGGCAAAGGTCTTATTAGAAACGAATTGAAGTGTGAGGGAAAGGTGCTTTCACTTCGTGTTTAATTTTGGTATTGCCTAAACTCGTAAGTTGACGATAATAATGGACTACCTACACATTCTCGACAATCCCATCTTCTGCAATAACAAGGTAATCCTTTTCTACCAAGAGCGGTAATGAGAGAACTGTGCTTGTGTGTACTCAAGGTCATGTTTTTAACGGTTTTTCGCAACTGTTAAAAGCAAGTAATCATGATTTTAATTCGCATGGAAAGTGCGCGTGCACTTTCCCCAAGTCCTCCTTACCCCATGATCAACCAAAGGTAAAATGAAGCGGATCAACGTGGAAGGGGACAATCAAAAGTTTACAGTTATTGCCTCCTAACACTGCAAAAAAAACTTTTTCGGAAGTTTTCTTGTCGCAAATTAAAGTTTTGCTGTTTCATCAAAGCTATACACATACACATATATTGTGCAAAGAGTCGATATAGTACAATACACCTACATATTCTGTATTTGAATTATTCGTTTCATTACGTTGAAATGAATGAGTTGTTGTATAAACGTATGGATGTATGCTCGTTATGTGAGTATAAGTGAAAAGTTTAATGTTGTTTGTCGCGATTCTTTCCTTTCTCACATCTCTCCAAGAACTGTCTGTAGAAAAGAGTGAGCTGCTATTTGTTATACCGTGAACAACTTCTCAAACAGCAAAACACCCACGGAAAAAACCGTGGGGAGAGTGATGTCGTGCCAATACTCATCCGTTAAAACATCAATATAACACGTGGAAATTGACACACTCTCATTATGAGATCAAATCAAAATCCTTTCTACTCCGACAAAAAACTTTTGTGCTCTCTTGTCAATAAAAAATGCTTACATCACTTATTGAAAAATGTGCGCTTATCATTTCCAGAAGAAATTGGCAGCGGCTTACTTAATTAGTAGATAGTTGATTTTCCAATGAGCAAATGCTTATTGCCATTAGGTTTCTAGAAAACACGAATTAATCTCGAATCTCATTAATTCATTCACATATTTCTTCAATATTACTGTTTGGGTGACAGAGCAGAATGAATTTAAGATGACTCCTGATTCGACCATTTACTACTACTCTGGAATTTGAGACTCGTAAGCTTCAGCAAGCTAATTTCCAGGAATCTATTTAATTAGACACTTACATTAGACTTACATATAATATGTTCATGCTATAGGATATGTAGCACGGAAATATGTCAGCCACATGAAGGCGTCAAGCACGGTGCGGAAAATCGTAAACAAGCCTCTACATCCACCTGTACATTCTATTTTGAGGAACTCCGTGGCTACTTGATACAACATGAGAGAGAGAGAAAGAGAAACGGAGCAACTCTGCGTCCTAGTTGTTTTCGTGTGATCTTCGACTCTTCAACTGAAACGTGTTGAATTACAGTCACCAACACGTACGTATTATTTTAACTCTCGAGTACGTCGATCCTCAGCTAATAATGCTACTTGAGATTGCACCCACACACGTAGACTTTGCTGCTGCCTACATGCCGTCGCCGTGACTGTGTTAGAATCTCAGCAAAAGGGTCTCCATAACCAAGACTGCTCTAATTTTTTACTGACTGTATGCACACTTTCCCATACATATACTTGAAAACAATTTTCACTAGAAATCAAAATTTCACCACGCACATAGTATCTGCAAAAGTGAATATTAAATATTATATCAATTTACCAGAATTTCAAGTAGTCTGTACTGTACGCGACTCTCGTTGGATGAGTGCCCATGTGCCAATCGACTGCATATGTATGCTCAATTTATACATGTTATATTTCATTTCAGTAGCGCTTACACGACAGTCAGTGAGGCATGCACAAAAGCTAGATCCGTTTGGGATTCATAGCTTGTGTGTATGGATATCAAGTTTTCACGAGAACATAATACAGTATTAAGCAAGATTGCAGCCGTGATTCTACGAACTAGATCCGTTTCAGGTTCGTTTCTGCCAAACATAGTGTTGTGCTATGGATTACAACAGGAAACCTGTGAAGTCAACCTCCCATTCGCCAAGGGTTTCAGTTAGTGGTGCAAATAGAAAGGAAATCGCACGCTTTAATATACTAATACACTGTATAAATTCTGATTCCCATGGTCATTGTTGTGTGATGCCCGTCGGGAGATTCTACTAGTGTCAGTCTTATCGCTCAAACTCAAAACGACAGCCTCAAGGTACACTTGCGTAAATCACACGAAAAAAGTACATACCTACATTAATTCTACATATTACGTCATTATCCTAGTCCAATACCAAATGCAAATTGGTAGACATCCACAATGAGAGATCTCACAAAGTTTGAACGAAACAAGGTCAAAGAATAACCTTGACTTCGGTTCACAATTAGTAAATGCAAATACTCCGACGGCTGACTTTCCCTCTTTACCACTTTGTGACTTTTCGGGGGTTCGTCACAATCACAATAGAGGATTAGCTAATTTGACATGTAAAATATTCAATTGATTTATTACTACCTGATGATTATTGGGCAGAGGAAGTGTTAGCGGAACGTGAATTGGCATATGGCTTTGGCTGCTGCGATGAGAGTTTGCAATGGAGTTGCCAAAGCTGTTGTGTAGGACGGAGTGGGTAGGGGTAGCAGAACTGTTCCCAGCCTTCCCACTCGTGTTGCTGCTGTTTTGTCCAGATCCTATTCCACTTTGAGTCAAACTATTTACGGTGTGACCTAGTTTTCCACTGACACCACCACCACTGGGGTCCTTGTTATTGTTATTGTTAACCGTGGAACTACCACTCGAGCTCGTGTTACTAGTTGTACTGTTTCCGTTACTATTCACAATATGTGCTCCTATACTGCTACTGCTATGATTTGTGATCACACTAGCATGATATAACTGCTGAGGGTGGTGGTTGTTGTGGGCGTGATGAGACGATATCACTTCCTTTTCCTTAGAGTTCGCCGTCACGGCTTGCTCACCAGTGACAGAGTTTCCCTGGTTCAAAGGTTGTGGAAGTCCTTGAAAAAATGGACGTGCTCCTTCGAGAATGTTTTTGTAATCCATCTGGAAAATCAAAGTACACAATTTTCATCATTAAGTGACATTCCAGAGTACGCGAGATTGTAAGCATGCACGCTCTCATTTGTAGTTACCCATATCATTATCTTTGTTGTGTAGATATGTCAAAAACAAGCGCGCTTTGTATTCCTCATAATATTCACATACCGCAGATAATTATGATTCATCGTTCTCTACGCCTCTCTTCTGAAGTGCAGTAACTACAAACAGAGTTGTAATGAAATGAATGGCTAAACAAAAGACGACAAAAAAGGGTCACATGCATGTTTACTATATTATTCGCCATGTAATGATCATGCTGATGATAACATTCACGTACGACCGTAAATCCTTGATTTGCATTGCGTAGCAGAAAATGTCTAGAGTGGATTGATATCAAGCGTAAAATAAACCTACGCCATTCCAGAAGATACAGTAGTTTCTTTCCGTTTTAACAACAAGAGAAGAGCAAATAATCACATTTTGACTTTATAATATCAACCGGGGTTACATGAACCAATGAAACATTTTTTTAAAAAAATACTTCGAGTGACACAATAGCATGTTATAAGGGTTGAACCAGTGTACGGTGCACTCTCATCATCACATTTCAACAGACAAAATACAGTGAAAGGCAACACAAAAAATGAATGCAGTGCAAAAAATCTAAGAAGAAAATCGGGTATATGCCTGAGTGAGGATCAAATCCACTTGCAGCACGCAGAAAATCGTAAACTAAAAAGAAAAAAAAGCTCAACCACGATTTACAGATTGTGAGTATGGTAAATGGTATCCTTGCGTTGTTCATTGCGAGAAACAAGTAACCTTTATATATATCCATAAGAAAAAAAACTCATCGAATTTCGAAGTTGTGTGTGCTGCTGCGGAATAAGTATACCTATACCTACGCAAGTCGTGTTTGCGTCTCTCAAATATACCTTTTTAAACATTACACCACCTAACATCACCACCGAAGCCAAAAGCACGACTACGACACTTCAAGTTTCTGCTGGTTGTGCTTTGTGAACCTACATTCTCAAGGCAGGTATTGTTATTACCATTATCACTGTAAATCCTCATACACGCTCACTTTAATGGATTTATATACACAGACTGACTGACTGAGTGAGCGAGTTCGCATTATTATTCTACCTTTACATTATGGTGTGTGTGTTGCGCTGCAAAAAATAGATAAAAAATTGTGATTTCAAGGTGAATGAACCGGCTACGCTACTAGCGTTCGTGTTCATTCTTTTCGCACTGGAAGAAGTTATGCATGTTGCGGTGTGTGAGCGAGTAGAGTGTGTGGATGTGTGCACTCGTAGTCTAAAAAAGTTCCTTGTCTGTTTTCTCTCATCTTTTATGTCAGCAAATATTTTAATGCATGTGTTCGCAACGCTCACTTTTGACTGTCGTGTGAATAGTACTAGCCGATATTTTTGTAAGATTCTTACAATGGAGGAACAATGAATTTTCTTCGTTTTGAGTCTTTTTGAGAGTCCAAATTTTCACAAATAAATCTTGGACAACAGATATGGACAATATTAAATTTAACAACTTTTTGTCAAGCTTTTATGGGACCATTTATATGTAATCTTTGAATGTTTTTAGTAGATACAAGCTTGAGAATATAAACGGTGTAAAGTTACAGGCTTCAATTAGCATACTAGTTGTAAAAAGGACTTGATGTATGTACTTGTGCATATATCTGCACAACCAACATTGTTATTCACGTTAAAGGGAATCCCACGCATGAGTTCGCTCATTAGCAGTCAATATAACGAACAACCGAACTTGACGAGGATAATTGAGTAATATGATTTTTTTTTCCAGTTTGACAATTCGTTTACTCAATGAATGAGATATGCGAACGAGGTTGTTGACAACAGGGATTGTACATGTATTGAAATATTGAAATATTATATGCAAGCTGTAAGTGTAAATTGAACAATGTGCTACGCACGTTAATCCTGCCTGTTGACTCTCTCACTCTTTTATATTAACGCTGCATGGATGAATCTCTAGATATATATGCTACAACTAGTCAAATAGCTCTTAGTTCAGTGACTGATATCCTAATTGGTGGTGTAATGCTTACAATGGAAGCTCTGAAGAAGAATATGAGTACTTTTGTGGTAAGAGAGGTAAAATGAAAGTCACAGAAGAAACGGTCACGTTTATTTCTCAAATTGGAGGACAACCAAAAACTTGATTAAAAATAGTGTCCCATTCGACATTCTCCAGCAAATCTTGAGCAAAAAGTTGGTATTACACTAGTAATTTTCATATTCCAGATAACTAATAACCATAAATATAATGTTTACCGAAATTCAGCATTTCATTACCGACTCAACTTTCAGTATCAATAATATTATAGTAATTTCTGCTACTGTTTGATAATAAATGTCAATTCGATTCTATTCATGCCTTATTGGATGCGATTTAATAAACTGCTACAGCTTCTCTGGCTTTTGCCATATGATTATTTGTCCAAGAATCAAGTCACACAAAAAAAAGCATTTACAGATTTTACCTACGTGGGATATCTTGCAACATTTATAAAAAATTAATGCATTAATTGCTCTGCAAAACTATAGAATAACAAACGAACGCTGATAAAAACAAAAAACTCTTCTAATTTGGCTTTTCTAAAAAACTTAAGTTTTCAGTTCACGCCAACACATGGTTGAGTTTTCACATCTTTCATCTCGGCGAACACGCTGTAATTGTAGCGAGTACTAAAAATAGAGACGAAGGCATAGAAAGAAGCAACTCTGTGCTACAGAAGGGCGGAATAACATAATGCGAGAATTCGGATGGATGGATGAATCTCGGGTTGGAAAATGAGAGTGCATTTTTATCTTGAAACACCCTCAACTGCACATTTGAAGCTGCACAATATCGTATACCTTTTACACTTCGGAGAACGCTAAGACGAAGCACGCACACAACGTGAACACATACAAAAGAGTGAGTGACGAGTTTCCCGTATGAGCTCGAGCAAAAATCGATACTCCTTTATCCAGGTCCAAAGCCATTGCACTCCGCTTCTCCTAAAAGATGCAGTGTAAATACATATACAAAGCTGCTGCCCGCGGTGGTTTCCTTTTCGTATATCTCACAAGCGACTACGTGTTTTCTTTTCCGTCAATGTAATATGAATTCCTGTGACTACCCACTCCGAAGAAGCAACACGCGAGTTAGAAACGCTTTCCACTTTCCAGGAAGAAATAAATATTCATATAATGTTCACATATAAAAATACTTACAATACTTGGTACATACACGAGTCTTTTTAGTTTTCCGATACTGCTCAACGCATTTAAAAGTTTTCATCCTTTAGTAATCATACGACTTTAGTTGGTGTCAAGCCAAAGGAGTCTGTGAGAGCACAAAACTATCATTTGTCTCATATTTAAAGGACATTTATTATTATACAGTCTGCAATCGTTGCATTTTTCAACACCACCCAACAGTAACATCATCGGGAATCGGAAATGGTACCAATAGAAATGGTAGCTATTCTTGGTAGCAGGTTTGTTCCAAGAAAGAAACCACAGTAATCACGTATAAGCCGAGCGGACTATGACGAAAGAGAGCTCCGGAAAGTCGCAGACTGCACAATTTATTCGAATAAATTTGGATACACTCTAAGAGTTTGAGGCAAAGAAACTTTACTTTCACTTGGAACTTCTCGTACTTTGGTTGACTTTCATCAATCTCCCTCCACCAAACAAATCGTCCTAACTGTCAGTAAAAGTACACACGTACACTCATGGAGCTATAAAAAGTCTTCGTATAAATTAAAATATGCAGCTGTAATATGATACTTTCAGCAAAGTACGTACAAAGCTTTGTGGAAAATGTGTTTTTATAAATGTCATAAAACACAAGGTCATCTAGATTATGTACTCTTCTCTGAAAAAATTGACGACTGGATTACCGCAGGTATGATTCAGCATTCACCATTGGAGAAGTAAAGAGGTCACGTAAAACAAACAAAACAAGTTGAACAGCAAAGAATGCATCTCATCACTCGGCTTATTCCCGTGTGCACAACTTCCAGTATGCCCATTTTCTAATTCTGAAAATTATGGAGACTGCACGAGATTTATGTCGGGACACGTAGCATAATTCATTATCGTTATGCAATTTGTATGTTCAATGAGCACAGTGTAAAATCATATTCCACAGCAAAACGACATCAGACAATTAAACAGACAGAGCCTAGAAAATACTCAACCAGAAAGTTCTTTCATTAACTCCAGTGCATGGTTTTAGTTCAAAGGAGTAGACTGAAGTATAGTACGTTGAATTAACATACATGAGCGGAATAATTGCTAGCTCTATTCCAGTAGCAAAAAGCACAAAAATTGTATGAAGATTCTAGCTGAGCTTCAGTGTTTGTAGGCCAAGTACCACCATTGGAGAATAATGTAGGGAGGTTGATGGTAGACCAAAAGCGAAATATTACTTTCCTCAACCCTAGTCCTGCTGACTTTGCTGACATGAAATAACGGAGTGTAATAAGAGTTATATATGAGCTATGCTGCTCACGTAAAAGTTCACCAGAACTCTGTTGCCAGTTTGTTGTAGCCAAAGACGAGATTGCCATGTATTTCCGAATTCCTCCCCAAATGTTATAGAAAGCATATGTATGTAATATCCTTATTTCTTTCTATACGCCTTTTACCAGTTAGTCCTTTCCCTTTCTTTTTGGATTTAGACAAGTCTTTCCACGAGACGTACGTATACCTTGACGCATTCTATATAGTCGCAGAAGTAAGGTTTCAATATGGTTTCTACAAACCAAGGCAGTAATACTACAGTATAGTTTCAAAACTTCAAAAGCCTCTTTCTTTCATTTCATCCACTTCTCAAGTACCCTATATCCGTTCATTCTGACGAAATCGTACATTTAGCCATGTATATGACATTCTTGGTTTACAAAATCCTCGAATGCTATGTAAGGAAACAAATAAAAATAATTCCTTTCCAATATGTTTACGTCGAATTTGTATCTTTTCTAAAATCATCTCAACGAGTCCTCTTGGCTATAAGTGTATTGTTCCCTTGTATAAGAGTACATTGTGTGTGTATCTGTCGAACCAGAGAGTGATGCGCATTTTTAGATTTGCTCTTTGACAAAGAAAAGCTTCCTTTCATTGTCGACTTCCTTCTCGTGCCAGCAGGAAATTCCAAAACACAAGTGGCACATACGTACATAGAACATTCAAAGAACTGTGCAAAAACCGCTAGTACCATAATTCGATTTCCTTTTCCACTATTAGCTACATCAAAGAGCGAATGAGTCAAATCCGATTGATTTATTGTTTTTTTTTACTACCTATCACAGCCGAATACAACACCCCTTTTCAATAAGTAGGTAATCATGTTACAAAGTAATTGCTGCAAACATTATTTTGTCGCATGCACTTGAATCACTTGAAATTGCTCGCTGCGACGATGACATAACCGGTGACGTGTTATATAATAATTGTATTTGTACACTAAAGAACTGTTGAAATTAATCTATCCCTTTAATCAATCACAAGATCCCCAGAAAATATCTGTGCAATACTTGTAAATGTTGGTAGGCTAAAACATAAAGATCTGTTTTTCTACAAAAAAAGTCCATTCCAACAAGGAGGCTTTGTTAAAAATACATAAATGTACCATATCCATTAAACAAATGCACGGATACATCATTTAAAAACTTCGCATTCTCTTTCTTCATCATATAGAGAATTTGAGTTGTCGACAGCAAGCCTTTCTTGTCCACATTTATAAATGTGTCTGACATTCAAACATTCAAGTATGGCTCTATTGTAATACGCCCTGTATTTGGTTTGGTGAGCAATGAGCATATAAGGGTTCTTAAGGTCTTGCTAAAATAACATTATATTTCCTTTCCGCTATGGGCATACAAGGTATAGCGGAATGCAAACTTTTAAATTCCCTATTCTTGTCAACTTCTCCATGTGCAGTATTCCACTCCACGCTTGGTCCAATGTCTTTTCAAGTTTCTTCTCTGTGTGAAACAAAGAGCGGCTATAATAGAGGCATACGCAAGTTTTTGTAGTACTCAAAAAAGAGCCAGCTCAGCACTCGCAGTAGATTGGAAAGTCGGAAACAGACAAGTTATGGTCTTAGTATGTGCAGAGAGAGAGAGGGCGGAAAGAAAAGGAGAAGTTCATCGTGGTCTCCCAGGTTGTCCTGATTGTACACCCATCAACATGAGAACTACCAGCGAAACAGTTGCACAAAAGTCTATACACTCACTTGCCTTTGTAATTCCATCGATCCCCTGAGTCCCTTAATTGTAATGGGAAAAGCATCCGAGTACAATGGGATCAACGAAATGCATGCAGTCAGAAAGCGGAGAAAGAGAGAAACTTATTCTTCATAACTCCTCTGAAGGCCAATGAGACTCCGCTACATTAAACGCCTGTAAGTGTCGGTGGTATATGTACGTAGAGTAAAACTAACTAGTTCTGCATTCTGTACTCAGTGCTAATAATTAAGACAAACCAGTACAATCTGTCTTTTATAAAATACTATAAAATTATAAATCTACATATTTATAATAGGGTACATATTAAGCAAAGAGAGCTGATAGTATTTTTGAAGACAGTTGAACTGTCTCTGAGTATTTTGAAAATACTGTGAAGTGAAGAAAGACTGCATGCTAACGATCTAATATGCCAATACAAAACTCGTAAACATACTTACTCTCGCTGATTTAAGCTATATACAGTTGCCTAATAATTGCAAGAGACACTTCGGCTGAATTTCCGAGAAATGATGAATTTATCGTATTCATACGTTCGTAGTACTAACCTATCCTTTGTGTCACAATACTAGTTTCTGTACCATGCATTTATTGTTTGAAGAAATTAAAGCTCAAATTCGACAACTGGTGAGCACCAATGAATTTGTATGTGCAATTAATACTGCATGCGTTGCATAAACCATCAGTCATTTTCAAAGTAAATGAAACCATCACAATGGATTGAAGACTGCGATTGCCAACCACAATGTTTTTTTTACCTGAGCGAGACTCACTTGTTTGTCAATTCTGATACAATGTGGTATTATGAATGCTCTATATTGCTTTTTCTGTTTCTTCAAACACGTTTTCCAGGCATCGTAGGAGACCATAATGACGTTATCTTTATCGACTACTAAATGACATTCGGTTGCAAATGCAATTACAATAAATTCTATAAAACACAACATCCTACTCTCAACTTCACGGAATGATGAACAGAATTGATGTAAAATTCACAGCACCCCTACTACACTTCTTGAGTAACAAGAAAAAATCCTCAGCCGATTATTTGTGACTAAACGCAAAGGCTGGTTTGCATTATCCCTTTTGCATCCCTCCGAGCGCGTTGGTCAATTTTGCAACTTTAATCTACGTAAATGGAATTTTAAAAAAACTCTACATGACAGTGACGCGTCCGAATGAAATTGAAGGTAGACGTAAGTAATACGCACAGACACATACATTAACATGGTAAGGGAAGAATGGAGATCTCAGGTTGGTACGCAATAAGAGCTCATTCAAAGATGACATTGCAGAGGAATCATCCTGATGACTTCTCTGTGAAAAAAAGCCGCCAGAGCTGGCTTCGCATACGCATTGTATGAAACGCGGTGTTGCAAAATACTTTTCGAGGCTCATGCACGCAAAGACGCCAACTCATATAGGGCACGTTCTTCAACAAGCTCGGACTGAGCAAAAAGGAGAATACACACACAACCTCACTCACTCACGTATAAAATTTATAATTCACGAGTATATACCTCACTCCAAGGGGATAAAAAAGCATTCATATTACATGGAGTGATATCTGCGTGTATACCTTACGTTGATTATGTATGTAAGTATGCAGACAACGCACGCATAGCCTTGACTCAATTTTCTGTCACTTCATTAACAATTGTGAACCGATCAAGTTGCGTCGCTTTTTCCACTCTTCTCATCCTCACCAGTTTTCAGCTTGCAAAGCTCATCATCCTGTTGATATGCTTACATGAAGGTGGATCTCGGGTCTTTTTTTTTGCAAAAAGTAATGACAGATGGTTTCACTTCGATTGCCGTTGAACATTGAACCCATCAGCAAGGGTGAGCTCCCTATGCGTATCTATACCACTGACCGAGTCATTTCCCTTTAACTAATTAATATTAAGTGGGCTCCTTTAATTCGCGAGTCTCCGATCCGAACCGGTTCTAGCTCGTTAGTGTCAACACGTAGAAAAGCGAACGCTGCTAACTAACTATAAAAATTCTTGAATCCAAGGTTTGATTCACCTGAATTCATCAAGAGTTGCCTATGAGTTGGTGGTGATAATCTGCATGTAGTTGCGTTATTAAAATGAATCGAGTGCGGTAACCTATGTCGTTGATGTGTACACGTACAATGATCACAATATAATCAACCCCAAGGTCCGCGATCCCGGTTTCATACTCACCATTCAAAGTAATTTGAGCAATGTCTACGATTTTACCAACGTCCAACTTATTTACGCATAAATATAATTCAACTTTTCTCCAATTCGCGAAGGAAATGTCGTGAAGACTGCAAACAAAAATATGGCCCATCGCATTCATAGTCCCGATTTTTACACCTAGCAATGATTGCACAATTGTGATCACCAACACATCGGGTACCTAGCATTATTTGCTGTGAAAATTGCAAACATACACTGATAAATGTGCACTTGCTGTATCCTACACAAAACCAAAATTAAATTAAAGCCTTTGCATCATTGTTTGTTTTAAAGTCAGCGATATGTGGAGAGTCCGGAGAGCATTTACCACAGGACTGAGCAAACGGTTGGTTTACAAACGTATTCCGTTGATCAATCCGTAAAATAGCAAGCAAAAGATTCTTCTGTGCTGGACTAAAGTAAATAATAAGGTATATAGGGGTTTAGGTACATACATGCTTCATTGTTTGCTTCCTTTACACACATCACTGCTTCATCAACTTATCTTGGTCTACTTCTACCTTACAATCAGTTGCATTTATAAGCTCACACACATCTTTCTCGTACATGGTCACTACTGACGAGATGACCAAAAATGCAATGACGAGCAGGCCACATGATACTCAATTTGCAAGCACACCAACACTTCCTCCGTGTAGCTGCTCAGAGATAAGTACTTAGGTACATACTACGTTCACATCCTCAAAAACGTACCTTAATTCAAGTTGGACCACCACGAAAGCCACACAACCGCCCCACCAACGCCGCCGTAATTTTAATGTTCAACAAAGGCAGCACAACGTAAGCTTTTCGGCTTGATTCGAGAGTAGAAAAGACAGTTTACATATTAGTATGCACACTTTCTCCAGACATTATGCAAAATGTATGTGCGCTTGTTAAATACAGTTGCAGTGCGTATTGCAGTCATGATTGACGACTTTATCAATTTTGTACATTTTAATATTGAATACATCAAGTTTGTATTTCATTTGAAAATACAGGGTCGCTGCGGTGAATATTGTTGTATTTAATATAAGATATACCCGACGCAAGGAAACCACGTTGGTCCTAATTTTCAGTCTGATCTTTCGAATGTATTTTCGTATGAAACAATTTAGCACGATTATCCTACTGAAGCGTTATAAGAAAAATACCTCTCAGAAAAAAAATCTCGCGTAAGAATGTACTAACCCGATGCGACTTGATGTGAAGCATTTGTTATAGATTTTGTTCCCGCTGTGAGATATTTAATTTATGTCAGTGTAGAACAGAAAAATCTTTGATAGGCAACTTTGGAGGACAGCCATGAACTCCTCTGTGCAAGTTCAGCTTCGCCACACTCAACTTTTTTATAGTGCCAATAAAAAGCGTGACAGTCAAAGCGGTCTGAAAAGGTGCAGTATGTATATGGTTTAGTCAGTCCTTCGCTATACCAAAGCTGGGCCACTGTACAATTGGCATTAAGAATAGAAGCGTCATGCTTCTTTGCAGTTTCTTTAAAGACTTCGGAAAACACTCATGCGTAAGCCGCATATGCAATTCTTGTTTTCGTAAAATATTGCTCACTACACAGTACGCATCTGAAACTCGTCGATTCATTCATTGGTCACAAGTCACAACAACATGTATGCTGTACCATGACAGAGGGGTTCTTCTGCATAATTTTATTGCTCATTTTGGTTAAAACGTGAAACCCGTACTGTTAAACAAAACCAAAACCACTATCTCCCGGTTGTTGTTGTAGTGCAATTTGACTGATGACATATATTAACATTGCGTCCAGGAATCGACATATTTGCAAAGATCTTCAACATTTTGAATTAGACCAATGTTTAATTAACCTAATATATGTATATGATTATTAAGTGTGCACATTAAGACATTATCTGATCCAGATTAGCCTGAAACTGAAGGTCATTTTTTGTGAAACAACTGGAATAAAAAGATTAATTTCAACCTAATGTCACAGCCATTATACGGTAAATTGTTTCTTTTCTAACAACTAACAATTAGTATATCTAATGACATCATTGAATTCAATTTAAATACATGATGCGAAAACAGGTGATGAAAGCCAACAAATACATCTATAGGTACACAGGAGTTGAGACTTGCATTTTGACAATCAGTTATTCCTAGCTGTGAGAACCTACAACTTGGAGACAGCTCTTAAAACTTTGCTTGGTGGAAAAGCATAAATATCACTGGATCCCCCGCTGACAAATCTGATTTCTTGGCAAATGTTCACTTCTGCCAGCAGACTTTTATGTGCACACTATACCTAGAGTAAAGTCACATACACAAAAGCGTGAGTCAATTTTTAATCTTTCAGATCCGCACGCTAGATTCTAATACAAAGTAAGCTTAAATGCAGTCGCACTACTTCGCATGTAATTCTGTACGTATGCTCATGTGTGCATTCTGCATTTCTAGGTTTAGATAATAGATTAAAAGGCGCACACGAGTCTCCAGCAGATTGTTGGCAAGCTTCCTGCTTTCTTAAAGTGCAACGTGTACGTGAGTGTTTCATACTGCATCAAAGTCCGCCTTGTGACAAAGACACAGGAATGTCCTAGTATTATTGGCTGTCATTATCTACGGGTAATGTACGTCCGAAAGTATAGCAGTGTTCCATCGCTGCGTAGCCCACATGACAAATTATAGAAATCAGTTTGACCTACATCAACCCATACTCGTTCTTCATTGCCTTTCATTAAAACGATGAATTTTGTGCTTGTAATGTCAATGAAATTCTTAAAAACTAATCTACGTTTTTTCAATTCCTAATTATTGAACACCTTTCTTTGATTTTCAATGAGGAAGCGGCAAAGATCTACAAGCGACTAATCAGTCAAATTGATGATAATTATATAACAATAATAATTGTCTGTGTTGAAAGCGCTACACAAGGAAAACGATCGGATTTGGGGTAACAAGAGATTTTTTTCAACAATTCATGATTTCGATTTAAAAATAAATTAAAATCAAAATGATCCAACCATCGTGATATTACCCTTCGGGCCGTGTCAACGTGAAGACATAAGATCTAAAGTGGAAGAAACAAGTATGTTTCTCACCACACTTGAAAGTTTTGTACAAAGGAAAGATTACAGATTTAGGAGTATACAAGCAATACGTATGTGTACAAACGTAAATGGTACGACGTGTGGATACAGCGTTCGTTATTATACACTGAAGGATGCAATCCATGTATGCCACACTCCGTTCAAGATAGAAAATGTTATGATCATCATAGTGAATCCGATTCCTCGGCCCATTCATACCATCATAATATCCACATTCAGCTTCTACGTATGTATTCATCAGAAAAAGTTTGTGCTGTGTTTGCGTGGTACTCGCAGCGGAAACTAGAAAGAAGTAAGCATAGCGGAGACTCATGTTTGAAGCAGAAGCGAGCTTTACACACTTGTATTCGTTCTACGTGTGACTGGCAAAGTTGCCTTCAACTTCTTGTACCCTTTGTGTGCAACAAACTCTTTGAGCGAAAGAGCGATATAAAATACTCAGATTTTGAATATTACCATTATTTTACACCCCTCCGTTTTGTGCGTAGGACTGCTGCTTGGAGGAATATGCGTAAATAATGTGCATGTGTATAGATGTTATGTGAAGACTGGTTTGAGTATTTTTTAACGTCAGTTTTACACGGCAGTTGTATATATGTATTAGGAAAGAATAATCGTATATGTGCGTCTACTAAACTTTTTTTCTCGTTCCACTTTTCATCTTTTTCCTTCCTCAGATTCACACTCATAAAATACCAGCTTTACCACTCACGCACTTCTCAATCCTCTTTTGAGTTCACTCACCATAGATTACTCTTATCATATCTTTTATTATCTTGCAATTGCAAGTGGTAGACCGTGGTGAATGTGTACCGGGGTTATGTGTTGTTGTAATTCGCTGTTGGAATCTTAAGTTTCAGTGAAGCTAAGCAAAGTATTTTGGAAGAACGTTGACTCGACTGAACTGTGACAAATATATTGCAATATTGAAATTCACGCGTTTAGTATTTTAGCATCAAGCGCGTCTACACACCGATCATTCATAACTGGACCATCTTCGGGAAAATAAATCCTCTGCTTTTCAATCCTGTGAAGCGCTCCTCGCTGTAATTTAATGGCGCACAACTAGTGAGTGAGAGGTACTGATGTTTCCGATGGGAGTCAACAATAAATTTCGAGATGAACGAGAGATTTATAGCCGTATGATTACATCATCATTATTTGGTTGTTAGAACATGTTCCTACATAATATGTGAGTGGTAAGCCAAGGTCACCTCCCTCAACACTACATGACATGTGTACCTGCAATCTTGCGAGCAGTAATAATAGCACATACTGAGTACCACATCATCTCATGCCGGTGCAGCATTTCATAATATATCCATGCACACCTCTTCATGAATTCTCGTCTCGAGGAGCGCCTCTCAAATACTTTGTTCACCAAAGGTTTTAAGCCGGACAGTGAGCTGCACGTTGAACATCTGCCCGAATGCGAGTTCCAATGTTATGAGCTGTAACTACAAAAACGGGCTCACCAAAAGAAAGAGATCTTGGTAAAAACTCCAGAGCTACTCCATCGTAACTCAATTTTAGCATGAAATATATCAGATTACACAGCGATAAGGTTAAGTAAAAACAAAGCAGATCTTAAGTCACAGTTATGAGATACGGAAGGATGAAAGCATGTAAAATCTTAGCGTCTGAATTCACGGATTCCAATGAAATGTAACATTGCACAATCGGCTAAGAAGCAATATTTGCACATTTCACCCTCTATTTCAATTTTCAGTAGCTGTCGTACATTTCGAGGACTCGGTTTCACCGTGTACAACAAGAAGAAGTTTGCTAGCTTGGTTGGTTCAATTTTGACTGAAAAGCGAAAATTAAATCTATACGACTGACGCTGAGCACAGTGCTCACATGGTAGCCGATTGCCTACATGCTTCGATCAATACATACTAAAAATGCCAGCTAGTAAGTCGAGCGTAGCAGTCGTCAGCCTCCCGGTTTCCACTCGCTCAGCTCACCCACACACATAGATCTTACAAAAAAATGTGACGGCTTTTTTAGAGTGAGTAATCTCAAGTTACCCATTCATGTGGAAAATGGATATCGAAATCAGCGAGAGCCGTGTATTCGCTCTAGCAATCATTTTGACTTTCAAAGGAAAATTACTGCTAATGTGATCAATTTGACTTGCTCGAATACTTTCCTAATATGTGATGAATTCACTTTAACATGATTCTTTTTTCTCTTGTTCATATACCTTACAATTCCTAAAATTCAATCCAACAACAACGAAAATGACCTGCCCGTTTGCTAACAATGTTTGATTTCCGTGTTTGTGAGGAAAACATATTTCCCTAAATTATGTCGTCTATAAAACTGTCAAACATGCGACAATATGCTTAGGTATCTATTTTGTGAAGATATAGATACTTTTAGTGGGTACGCGGAAGGTAAGCATAATATATACTTTTAGCTCATTTGTGGTAATTAAATTCAGAAATTCGAGTTCATGACTTGTAATTTGAGTTAGCTTAAACAATTGTTATTATTTTCCCTGGGTCTCATCGACTTCGGGTTGGTTTCATTTCAACATTTTTAAATAAATAATCTTGTATGTAGTTTTTCTGGCGACCAGCATTGTGACTGACACTTGGCATAAACAGCAATAATACTACGAAGCCTGAAAAATTCAATGATACACGCTGGTGATAATCTAGAGCTTTTCAAAGTAGTTACAGCACATAACTCTGCTAAGGCAGCTACCCATGTGGCTCCTAAATCCCTCTACAACAATGGTACTATTTATTGAAGACGAAATGATTTCTGCTCTTCCGATTTAAAGGTACTGAATAGTCTTATAAATGCTGTAGACAAGTTTTGCTACGATTTAACGAGAGGATCTGCAGTTTCCCAAGTGTCATGTGACCCCCCCCCCCCC